>JBBPBX010019972.1:0-43888 GCA_038048925.1 Garcialebias charrua | reverse complement strand
TCAGACGTGAGGTCTATCTGCCGACATCTGCTTGCTAACAGACATTAGCATAGCTCCCGAGTCAACACGGGTGCTATTTAGGTATTTTTAAATTATGTCGGCGCGACCAGGTACGATTTGTTGTTTGTTTTTATTAGGGGAGAGTCTATTAATGAGAGTTTTGGATGATTTACTGTTTAAAAAAGATATATGTCAGACGTGACCTGGACTATCTGCCGACATCTGCTTGCTAACAGACATTAGCATAGATACCCGAGTCAACACGGAGTGCTATTTAGGTATTTTTAAATTATGTCGGCGCGATCAAGTAACATCAGTATGTGTTTTTATTCATGGAGGGTTTATTAATGAGAGCTTTGGATGATTTACTGTCTTAAAATGATAGATCTCAAACGCAATCGGACATGCTCAAAGCCACGAAGCTCCCTGCACGTTTTTTTTAAAGCTGAATCGTAAAAGTTAATAAGTTTTCCATTAATAGAGTATACAATAAAATGATTTGAGCAAGATTAAAACTTCTACTGCTTATATTGACCTTCCAAAACTGAAGACAAATCGCTTAGATCAACACTAGAAATGCTGCACTCGTCTGAGTCGACATGCTCCGCCATTATTAATTACATGCGCGTTGAGCAGCGGCTCCCCACGTGTACGTCAAATGACGGTTTTGCGGAATGCACGGAATTTTAGGGGCGTGTCCCAGAGAAATGACTACCATAACTTGGAATAAAAATTTAATATATTTATAATTTATTATGCAAAAACGACCAGAGCTCAATGATATAAGATATATATGTTCTGACAAATATTCAAATTTACAAAATCATGTCACAATCCCTTTAAGTTACGTATTTCCTTAGTAAATTAAATCATTACATACCTGGTTTCTTGGCCCTCCGAGCAGCTCTTTCATATCGTGCAACCTTTAGGGAAGGTTTGTTAGCTGCAACTTCAACTGACTCTGGGCGCTGAGGGAAGATGGATGGAACATAGTCTGGATGGGACTGGACATTTACTTTCCGTCCTAAAGATAACAAAGACTAGAATTACAACAGTCTCAGAAAAGGTGTATTTTTACGTATTTGACTCAACACTGGCCGGGCAAGTGCATGGCCTACTGATGTTTAATCAATTACAGTGCTAACAACTGTTATAAATTACCTCTATTTTCTTTTTTATGTTTCTAAAAGTAATACTAATACGTACCGGTAGGGCTGGGCGATATGGAAAAAATCATATATCACAATATGGACTTTTTTATATCACGATAACGATATATATCACGATATATACAACACGATGTGTGTGTGTGTGTACAGGAAAAATTTGGACCAAAGTTTTTTTATTTTATTATTTTACTGCAGATAGTTACAATTATAAGAATGTGAACAAAAAGAACAAGGAAATTTGGACCAAAGTAGAAACTAGATCTACCTTAATTACTACGATTATGGAATGACTTAATGTCAAATGACAAATGTTAAGAAAGCCAAATCATTCCTTGTATTTAAGAAACTGGTAAAAAAATGAATTGCTAAAAAAATATAAATGAATCTAATTTAATGTATGATATATATGAAAATTGACTGAGTTATTTACTTATTTTGTTATTATAGAAAATATTCCGCTCATTCTCAATCAGTTCATCTGGACAGTTTCTTTTTAGTAGAAACGTTTCACCCTCACTCCAGAGGGCTTCGTCAGTCAGAGCAGTCCAAAGCAAACTGAAGCTACCCCACCAAGTAAACAACTTAAGTGGACCAACCAGTTTGCTGTAGCCAAGATGGTTTCTGGGGGCTTGTCCCTCGTCGACTCCTCCCAGGCAGGCAGACATGTCCAAAGTGGTTCAAGACCAGAAAGTTCATTCTCAATAGTATTTGATACCTGGACTATTGAGAATGAACTTTCTGGTCTTGAACCACTTTGGACATGTCTGCCTGCCTGGGAGGAGTCGACGAGGGACAAGCCCCCAGAAACCATCTTGGCTACAGCAAACTGGTTGGTCCACTTAAGTTGTTTACTTGGTGGGGTAGCTTCAGTTTGCTTTGGACTGCTCTGACTGACGAAGCCCTCTGGAGTGAGGGTGAAACGTTTCTACTAAAAAGAAACTGTCCAGATGAACTGATTGAGAATGAGCGGATAGAAAATATTGTTTGAACTGTTATTAGATGAATAAGGAGCAGATTTAATAAGATTTATTCTTCATCTGCTACCTTTCATTTTATTTTTTTTCTATTATGAATACGTTAATTGTTGTATTTCATATTATAAAATGAATAAACTAACAAACAAACAAACCCTTTTCTACTTTGGTCCAAATTTTTCCTGCAGGTGGCGGTAAAACAACAGCTGCTAATGAAACTCACGAAGAAGAAATCCGCTCTGAAGTTTGAGTAAACAAAGCAAGAAACAGAAAAGAGAAAACGTTGCGTTTGATTGCGGTTCTGTTGTGTCTCTGGTCTGTTTTGTATTGGTTAACTGGACCCGAGTTCGGACTCGGTTGGACTCTGGGTTCGTGTCCTCTGGACCCATTTTGTCTCCGAGTTTCAGCGGAGCGAAATAATGGAAGCTAACAAGGTGAGCTTCCCCCTCTTTTTTGGTAAAAGTTCTTCTTCTTGGGCTGCCTGTGCAGCTGTTTCTCCTTGTGACACCGGCTTCATGCCCCTGCGTCTCTGTTGCTCTCGAGTTTAACAACGTAAAGCATGTGTCGCAAACCAGCACGTGCGTCAAACATAAAGCAGCGCCGTCATCTCGCAGAACCACAATATGAAGCTTCTTTGACGACAGTTATTTTTTTATTCTTATTTATCACGATAGAGACGATAGAAGGAAAGTAGCACGATAGACACGTTTCTATCGTCCCCACGATATATATCATCATATCGCACAGCCCTACATACCGGTAATAAAATGTGCCTAACACACATACGTGTGCTTGCTTCGTGGTGACCAAAGCTTTGCAGGATTTACAGATCCATCTGGTTTTTGGATGCCTCTGTTGACTGCAGCTTTCCATTTCTCCCTTCGCGCTCCTGATGTAGGAAAAATGAAGTAGTTTCTATCGGGATGTTTTTTTATGTGCGAAGTGCAGTTCTTAACGCAGCAACTTTTCACCATTTTACCAATTTCACCCGCCGAAGCACTCGATTGTATACCCCCAAACAAGACTTCCGCAACACAGTCACGTGACAAAGTACCCGGCTGTTCGACTTCGAGAATGCTAACAGCTACACATGCTAACAGCTACACATGCTAACAGCTACACATGCTATAAGCTACAGATGCTAACAGCTACACATGCTAACAGCTACACATGCTAACAGCTACACATGCTAACAGCTACAGATGCTATCAGCTACAGATGCTATCAGCTACAGATGCTAACAGCTACAGATGCTAACAGCTACAGATGCTAACAGCTACAGATGCTAACAGAGTGAACTAACTTCCTCTCCACAGACAAGAAGCTGCAGTGTTACAAGCCTCTGGCAGCAGCAGCTTGGAACTAAATCACAGAATAAAGTATTTGACTCACGAGAAGTCTTTTTTCATCAGTAATTGAAATAAATCACGGAGCTAAATCCAGACGAAGGAAAAGAAAGAGGCCGAGCTGGTCACGTCACCCGGAAGTGATACCTTCGCGCCTGATTTAGCCCCACGTGCACTGCGGTAAAGTTAGTTTTACGTTGGAAGTTGGATATTCGAGCTCCGTGGCTGCAGGGGTGCGTTGCTCTCGTCAGTCCGCTTCATGGAGTCTGATTTCGGGCAGCCACTCTAGTCTGCCCCTTCTCAGAGACATCATGGTTCGCTTAGGGACAGTCAACAAATTTTCGACTGCATTCACTCTTCAGAAACAAAAAATAATATATTTTACACGATTGACCCACCAACACAAAACTTGCATCAGACTAATCTCCAAGACCAGTTCTGCGAGACACAGCTGTTTATTTCTCAATTTTTATGCATTTTATAATTTTTAACAATTAATTAATTCAGAAATCACTGTTTTTGCTCAATACCGTTCAGGTCTTTTGAGCCAACCGCACACAACTTACATAAAACTACTCTCCAAGACCAGGCCTATGAGGCACAGCTTTTTATTTATCATTTTTATGCATTTTGTAATTTTTAACAATTAATTAATTCAGAAATCAGTTTTTGCTCAATAGCGTTCAGGGCTTTTGTGCCAACCGCACAAAACTTACGTCAAACTACTCACCAAGACCAGGCCTATGAGGCACAGCCTTTTATTTATCATTTTTATGCATTTTGTAATTTTTGATAATTTAATATTTCATAAATCTGTGTTTTTGCTCAATACCGTTCAGGGCTTTTGTGCCAACCGCACAAAACTTATGTCAAACTACTCACCAAGACCAGGCATATGAGGCACAGCTTTTTATTTATCATTTTTATGCATTTTGTAATTTTTGATAATTTAATATTTCATAAATCTGTGTTTTTGCTCAATACCGTTCAGGGCTTTTGTGCCAACCGCACAAAACTTATGTCAAACTACTCACCAAGACCAGGCCTATGAGGCACAGCCTTTTATTTATCATTTTTATGCATTTTGTAATTTTTGATAATTTAATATTTCATAAATCTGTGTTTTTGCTCAATACCGTTCAGGGCTTTTGTGCCAACCGCACAAAACTTATGTCAAACTACTCACCAAGACCAGGCCTATGAGGCACAGCTTTTATATCATTTTTATGCATTTTGTGATTTTTAACAATTAATTAATTCAGAAATCACTGTTTTTGCTCAATAGCGTTCAGGGCTTTTGAGCCATCCACACAAAACTTACGTCAAACTACTCACCAAGACCAGGCCTATGAGGCACAGCTTTTTATTTTTCATTTTTATGCATTTTGTGATTTTTAACAATTAATTAATTCAGAAATCACTGTTTTTGCTCAATAGCGTTCAGGGCTTTTGAGCCATCCACACAAAACTTACGTCAAACTACTCACCAAGACCAGACCTATGAGGCACAGCTTTTTATTTTTCATTTTTATGCATTTTGTGATTTTTAATAATTAATTAATTCAGAAATCACTGTTTTTGCTCAATAGCGTTCAGGTCTTTTGAGCCATCCACACAAAACTTACGTTAAACTACTCAACAAGACTAGACCTATGAGGCACAGCCTTTTATTTATCATTTTTATGCTTTTTGTAATTATGGGGATGTGCACTCACAGCAACAAAAATTAAATTAATTCGCGTACTTCCAACAAAAATATATAAATAGGAACAATTTAAAACTTGCTAGTTTAATTTTATATGGCAAACTTCATGAAAATCTCCTAGCCCTTCCAGCCCTAATTATTTTCACAGACTTTATTTATTAATTTAAGCCAGTTCAAAATTTTGCTTTACTAAGTTAAGAATCATACAGTGTCTAACAAGTGAAAGAAAATTTACCTGGGAATCTTTGTCATGACCTTGAGCTCCTTTTATTATGTTCACTCGAGTGAAATCTGAAGTCTTGGGCTTTGGTAGTTTCTTTGGAGGATGGAAGTACTTTGACTTGCACTTGGGCTGACCAGCAGAGCTGTCACGCTTCTTCCACTGTTCTTCGTGGTCATCATCAGGCCTAATAGAACCTGTGCAGGCGTTGTCCAGAATGTGCTCTGGGAGATTGTGCTGCATAATGTGCTCTATATATCGTCCTTGGATGGAGGCAAACATTTTTGAGATGAACTCGGCAGGTCTAAGGTATTTCTTCCTCAACAAGATGGACCTTTTCACCAAACCAAACCATAACTCTACATGGCAGTTTGTTTCTCTTGTTTTGGCACTTCCATCTGTTTCACAAGGTGACTTTCCATGTCGTGTCAAATCCCCAAGCAACAAACCACTCCAAAGTGGGATGATCCCCATGTAGTTTTTAAGCAGAACATCAATGACACCAGGACAGTGATAAGGGTTTTTTATGTCCACTGCATCATCCGATAGAAATTCACATTCTGCTTGGTCACGTTGAACTTGAAAAGCTTGTGTAAAAGGTGACTTTCCAACAATCGTGTTAGTTTTCTCTGTGGTGCTTTCCTCATCTTCCATTACATGTTGTTCAATGTCTTCCCCTTTTAAGTTTTTTGTGTGCAGAATACATTTGTCAAGGTAGGTTTGACTTTTCCTTACAGACTGGGTGCACTTTTCTGCACCAAAAAGCACGCACATATGATGAAACATTTCAAGTGCAATCTGAATGCTTTGGCAATTGAGGAGGAATGCAAAACTGAATGTTGCATACTCCTGTATGTCTCTGACTTTGGTTTTTTTACCAAATGCTCTCGACACAGCCTTAATAATATGGGCAGAGCACAGGTGCAAGATTGTGAATTTTGGAATAACTGCAGTTCTTCCATGCACAATGTTAAATGCTCGGTCAAGGTAAACTGAAATATCCTCCTTGTTAAAAGATATAAGAACGCTGTTTATCAGAGCCCAACTGTAATCGGTCTCGACCTGTGCTACTTGTATCTTTGTAGTTGTAGACAGTTTTCGTCTAAATTCCATGAGCCAGTGAGAAATTGAAGGAATTGTATGTTTGAGATTAGTTCTGTGACGGGCAAAGGAGGTTTATCCTTACCCATGCCTGGCAAAACTAAAGCAAAGTACAAAACCTGCTTATTTTGATCTGGGATTTTTTGGACCACACTTCCGGTAGCATCAAGGTGAAGAGTTACATGGGATGACTTTCTTAGGTGTTCAGCTAAAATCCTTATTCCAGTGTCTGTGTGTAAGTGTACAGCAAAGGGATTTATTTGAAGGTGCTGAAAATAGTTTCTTGATGATGTCTGAGTACAGGTTTCTTTCAGTATTCTTTGTGTCAACATGAGTTCAAGCATCACATCATTGTGCAGTCTTGCAGTTTTTCTCATTTCCGATGAAATATTCTTTAATATGTCCTTGGATAGGGATCTTGTGAAATTACCCGCCATTGTCTCTTGCATGGGTGTGTCTTTCAGTTTTGAGTAGTAGTACTGACTGACACCAGTACTCACATCTTTTGCAATTTTACCTCTTCTCAGGTATTTTGCTGGTCTACATCGACGTTCACTTTTAGGGTGTGTGACTTCACCTGTACGTGTCACTGTAAACCGAATTTTGGTTTCTTTTAATTTTGGAATGCTTTGTTTTGTGAAACTGTATGTTGCATTGCAGCCATGAAATGTGCATTTTGCTGACGCATGGAAAAATGGAGACTTCTGTTTACGACTACTGTTCATTTTCACATGCTGATATTTAAAAGCAAGAGTACAGCATGGATTCTTTTTTATAAACTCTTCGTAGAACACATCAGTCCATGGTGGACAAAGTGTATTCCCCCCATGTTTTGGTTTGATTTTATTCCACTGTTTTGCCAATATCGTTATTTTGAACGTATTAGGTCCTGCTTTACATGTTCTGTAGTCATTTTGTTGATGGTGATCATCTTTTATGGAATGTTGTCTTTTTGTTGTTCGTTTAACAGTGTCTTTAGATGAGTTTTGTTTTGTGTCTGACTGTTCTAAACTGTTCTCCATGTCTTCGTGCAGATCATCATTGTCTTCACCCAAGTTTTGTTCTGTCTCAGACTGTTCTAAACTGTTCTTGATGTCTTCGTGCAGATCATCATTGTCTTCACGCAAGTTTTGTTCTGTCTCAGACTGTTCAAAAGTGTTCTCCATGTCTTCGTGCAGATCATCATTGTCTTCACCCAAGTTTTGTTCTGTCTCAGACTGTTCAAAACTGTTCTTGATGTCTTCGTGCTGATCAACATTTTCTTCACCCGAGTTTTGTTCTGTCTTAGACTGTTCAAAACTGTTCTCCATTTCTTCGTGCAGATCAACATCCTCTTCACCTGGTGATATTTGTTCTGCGTTTACAGTGCAAAGATCTTCTTCTGCTTTGCTTTTTTTGACACATTCTTTAACATTTTCCATATCCCTGTGTCTTTTTCTCTCCATTGTCTTTTGCAGAATTCTTTTTTTCTGCTTGACTTTTTTTGATTCATCTTTGGATTTTGGTTCCAACTGTAGCTCCTCGTTGTTATACCTCTCACTGACTTTTGCACCCAATGAAAACAAAATACAAAATGTGACATGTTAGTAAGCATTACAGTTTTTTTTTTTAAATAAATACATGTAAATTATTAAACCCTCGATAGCATGGCATTGCCTCAGGCAACAAACTGCTATTTTGGCTGCTATTTTGTTTGTGTGTGTGTGTGTGGGGGGGGGGGTGCAAACAAAACAAAAATTTCAAGAGGACATTATTATTGAAATGTACGGAAGCGTATTGCATTCAACCATGACATTTTTTTTTGGAGCTTATGTAGTAAAAACGTGATAATTATGTAGTTAAAACTTGATATTAAGTATTAAAAACGTGATACTATGTAGTGAAAACATGATACTATGTAGTGAAAACGTGATAATTATGTAGTAAAAACGTGATAATTATCAGAGTCAGAGTCAGAGAGTCTTTATTGTCATTTGCACCGCATGTGGTACATGTGATGAAAACGAGATTATGTACACGGGGTCCCAGTTACATCCAACAACAAATGCAAGAGAAAAACAGTAATAACATCTAGAATTAACTAAGAAAAACATCAACTAGTAATACACTAAGCCTAATATAGTGGGAATAAACAGCAGCACGAACATGAGTTTGTATGAGCAGATGGTCACAGATGAACACAGATGAACACAGCAACAAGAAAACAGATCAGCATCAGCATGATGTGATATTTTGCAGTGTTTATTTTTTATTTTATTTTTATTTATTCATGAGTCTAACAGCCTCAGGGTAGAAGCTGTTCCTCAGTCTAGTGGTTCTACACTTGATGCTCCTCAACCTCCGTCCTGAGGGGAGTGGGGCAAAGAGTGAGTGTGCTGGATGAGTGAGGTCTTTCATGATGCAGGTGGCTCTTTTCCTGCATTACATTATTATGTAGTTAAAATGTGATATTATATAGTAATAACGTAATACTATATTAGTAAAACACTTCCGTAGTATTTCAGTGCGGTTCCTTGAAATATATGGTAGTTGTTAGCATTTCTACCTCCCACCCGAACGAAGTGGGTTTGAATCCAACCAGGGTGAACTAATTTTATTTATTTTTTGGGATAAATACAATAAATAAGGAAATTTGTGTTGATCCGGTTAATACCATAGACTTAATATGCCTGTGGTTAACAGTAACCTTTAACAATAACCTTTTTTACTTTATTTATGCTGGAAATACTTTGCATATTTTGTTATGATGTAGAAATGTATTCCTCCACATGGTGCCAGTAGTAGGCTTTTAATACCCTGGTAAAACAAAGAAAAATATCCATTCCATGAGCCACAACAAATAGTTTCATTTAGTTGAGTAGTGAAAACGTAATACTATATTAATATTCAAGCATTTGTGTGTGAGCATGGCTGAAAACGTGGAAAGTCTGTTGGTTCCTTATTCATTGTATTTATCCAATAAAAAAAAAATGGTTCACCCAGGTCGGATTCGAACCCACTTCGTTCGGGTGGGAGGTAGAAATGCTAACGATTGAGCTATCTGTAGCATGTGGCAATCTGCAGGTCTACCATATATTTGAAGGAACCGCACCTTACTGAAATACTACGGAAGTGTTTTACTAATATAGTTTTACGTGATTATTACATAATATCACGTTTTAACTACATAATTATGATGTTTTTACTACATAATTATCACGTTTTCACTACATAGTATCACGTTTTCACTACATAGTATCACGTTTTTACTACTTAGTATCAAGTTTTAACTACATAATTATCACGTTTTTACTACATAATTATCACGTTTTTACTACATAAGCTCCAAAAAAAAATTTCATGGTTGAATGCATTGCGCTTCCGTAGAAATGACACATACTTATTGGAATTTTTTTCCAGGTTAACTGTAAAATAAAAAGTCATGCCGTAGAGGGTTATTTATAAAGGCAAATGTATTTTATAACTCCTGTAAGCAACTGTCCTTTAAATTTATAGAACAAACTATAGGATAATAATAAACAATCCATTGTACAATTATGTAAAACGTAGTGATTTCTGCAGCAATTTTAATTTAAAGTGTCAAAGTTGCACAAACCTTTAGCTTTAGATTAAATTTAAGTGAAATCTTTTAGCAGACACAAAGCATAAAAACATAACAAATAGATTAACATCACTGATAGGCACATTCACATTTATTACATCTGAAATATTTTTATTATATAACAACAAATGTTTATGTAATAAAATTTACTGTACCTGCATTAAGAACCTCTGTTTTGATTCCTTTTCGATTTGCATACCAAATTACCTTCAACCAGTGAAAGTAATTTTTATCATTAGTTTTAAACAATCTTAGTCCAAGTGCTGTCCACTGGTCAGATGTTGCATCAAACTCATTGAATCCCAAAGAAATAAAACACTGAATAATATGATGTCTACCCCCAGCTATTTGCCAGATATTTGAACGTTTCACACGCTGACCTTTTTTAAAGCGAGCCATTTCAAAAAGAAACGGCAAAATACATTTCCATGTACTGTATTCTCTACCTTAGTGGGGAAAAAAATTCTCCTTGATTCCTCATTCCACAAAAAAGATTGTTAGTTGGACAGCTAGTACTTTGTTAAATGAAAAAAACGTTAGTCAAACAACAGAAGTATGTCTTTAGCTTCTTATCCAAGGATCATCTTGAGTCAAATGAAATGGACTGTCAGTGTTGCCAGATAGAGTCGAGGTTTTCCAGCTCGAAAACCTGTTTAAAAAACGCCCCATCACACAAAAGCCTGCCCAATCAACATCTGGAGACTGCCATGCAAATAGTTGCCATTGTATTTATTTATTAATCTTACGTCTCCGTCTGCCTCCTGTTTAGCATCAACTGCCATTTTCACAGGAATCGCAGGAATGTCAGAGTCAGAGAGTCAGAGAATCTTTATTGTCATTCGCAGTGCACCACATGTGGTACATGTGATGAAAAAAATTATAATTACAAAGCTGTGCCTCATAGGAGAGTGCCTCTTAGAGTACTTTGATTTGGTGCAGTTGTCTCAAAAGACCTGAAAGGTATTGAGCAAAAACAGTGATTTCTGAATTAATTAATTGTTAAAAATCACAAAATGCATAAAAATGATAAATTAAACAGCTGTACCTCATAGACCTGGTCTTAGAGAATAGTTTGAGTTCATCTAAAAAATGTTTGACTCCATCCAAGGACAATATATAGAGCACATTATGCAGCACAATCTCCCAGAGCACATTCTGGACAACGCCTGCACAGGTTCTATTAGGCCTGATGATGACCACGAAGAACAGTGGAAGAAGCGTGACAGCTCTGCTGGTCAGCTCAAGTGCAAATCAAAGTACTTCCATCCTCCAAAGAAACTACCAAAGCCCAAGACTTCAGATTTCACTCGGGTGAACATAATAAAAGGAGCTCAAGGACACTTTACAAGACTCATTTTATCCTTTGATATTCAACTAATCAAAAGTTCTGATTTGCTCAGAATTTGAGACACGTGTTTTATTGTTTATGTCTATGCTTAGATTATAGAAGACCTTCTACATGTGGCTGCCCATACATGCAGAGTGGAGAACAAGATTTATCTTTTTAATCACTACCAAGCCGGTGTGATTTTGTTTGGAAAAGAAACAGAGCTTCTTCCTCGTAGTTTTCCAAAGGTAACGTAAATGTTCATTGTATCATGGTGCCAATGTGGCATAACAAAGAAGTAGAACTTCCACACTCACATCAGCCACATGGAGTAAAAAATAACTAAAAACCAGTACTGTATACTGTATCTGCCGTCTTAAATGATTTGATAGTTGAGAATGTTGCAATTAATTGATGGTTTGGATGAGGGAGGAAAATAATGTATTTTTTTATTTTTTTGTTGTCTTTGTTTCTGAACCAAAACAATTTGTTAAGTAAAACCTCTGACACTCATATTTGTAACTTTGTAATAAACAGCTGTGTGAAAGGCTGTGCCTCATAGGCCTGTTCTTAGAGAGTAGTTTGATGTAAGTTTGGTGTGGGTGGGTCAAAAGACCTGAACGCTATTGAGCAAAAACAGTGATTTATGAATTAATTAATTGTTAAAAATTACAAAATGCATAAAAATGATAAATAAACAGCTGTACTTCATAGGCCTGGTCTAGGAGAGTAGTTTGATGTAAGTTTGGTGTGGGTGGGTCAAAAGACCTGAACGCTATTGAGCAAAAACAGTGATTTATGAATTAATTAATTGTTAAAAATTACAAAATGCATAAAAATGATAAATAAACAGCTGTACTTCATAGGCCTGGTCTTGGAGAGTAGTTTGATGTAAGTTTGGTGTGGGTGGGTCAAAAGACCTGAACGCTATTGAGCAAAAGCAGTGATTTATGAATTAATTAATTGTTAAAAATTACAAAATGCATAAAAATGATAAATAAACAGCTGTACTTCATAGGCCTGGTCTTGGAGAGTAGTTTGATGTAAGTTTGGTGTGGGTGGGTCAAAATACCTGAACGCTATTGAGCAAAAACAGTGATTTATGAATGTTAAAAATTACAAAATGCATAAAAATGATAAATAAACAGCTGTACTTCATAGGCCTGGTCTAGGAGAGTAGTTTGATGTAAGTTTGGTGTGGGTGGGTCAAAAGACCTGAACGCTATTGAGCAAAAACAGTGATTTATGAATTAATTAATTGTTAAAAATTACAAAATGCATAAAAATGATAAATAAACAGCTGTACTTCATAGGCCTGGTCTTGGAGAGTAGTTTGATGTAAGTTTGGTGTGGGTGGGTCAAAATACCTGAACGCTATTGAGCAAAAACAGTGATTTATGAATGTTAAAAATTACAAAATGCATAAAAATGATAAATAAACAGCTGTACTTCATAGGCCTGGTCTAGGAGAGTAGTTTGATGTAAGTTTGGTGTGGGTGGGTCAAAAGACCTGAACGGTATTGAGCAAAAACAGTGATTTCTGAATTAATTAATTGTTAAAAATCACAAAGTGCATAAAAATGATAAATAAACAGCTGTACTTCATAGGCCTGGTCTTGGAGAGTAGTTTGATGTAAGTTTGGTGTGGGTGGGTCAAAAGACCTGAACGCTATTGAGCAAAAGCAGTGATTTATGAATTAATTAATTGTTAAAAATTACAAAATGCATAAAAATGATAAATAAACAGCTGTACTTCATAGGCCTGGTCTTGGAGAGTAGTTTGATGTAAGTTTGGTGTGGGTGGGTCAAAAGACCTGAACGCTATTGAGCAAAAACAGTGATTTATGAATTAATTAATTGTTAAAAATTACAAAATGCATAAAAATGATAAATAAACAGCTGTACTTCATAGGCCTGGTCTAAGAGAGTAGTTTGATGTAAGTTTGGTGTGGGTGGGTCAAAAGACCTGAACGCTATTGAGCAAAAACAGTGATTTCTGAATTAATTAATTGTTAAAAATTACAAAATGCATAAAAATGATAAATAAACAGCTGTACTTCATAGGCCTGGTCTTGGAGAGTAGTTTGATGTAAGTTTGGTGTGGGTGGGTCAAAATACCTGAACGCTATTGAGCAAAAACAGTGATTTATGAATGTTAAAAATTACAAAATGCATAAAAATGATAAATAAACAGCTGTACTTCATAGGCCTGGTCTAGGAGAGTAGTTTGATGTAAGTTTGGTGTGGGTGGGTCAAAAGACCTGAACGGTATTGAGCAAAAACAGTGATTTCTGAATTAATTAATTGTTAAAAATCACAAAGTGCATAAAAATGATAAATAAACAGCTGTACTTCATAGGCCTGGTCTTGGAGAGTAGTTTGATGTAAGTTTGGTGTGGGTGGGTCAAAAGACCTGAACGCTATTGAGCAAAAACAGTGATTTATGAATTAATTAATTGTTAAAAATTACAAAATGCATAAAAATGATAAATAAACAGCTGTACTTCATAGGCCTGGTCTTGGAGAGTAGTTTGATGTAAGTTTGGTGTGGGTGGGTCAAAAGACCTGAACGGTATTGAGCAAAAACAGTGATTTCTGAATTAATTAATTGTTAAAAATTACAAAATGCATAAAAATGATAAATAAACAGCTGTACTTCATAGGCCTGGTCTTGGAGAGTAGTTTGATGTAAGTTTGGTGTGGGTGGGTCAAAAGACCTGAACGCTATTGAGCAAAAACAGTGATTTATGAATTAATTAATTGTTAAAAATTACAAAATGCATAAAAATGATAAATAAACAGCTGTACTTCATAGGCCTGGTCTTGGAGAGTAGTTTGATGTAAGTTTGGTGTGGGTGGGTCAAAATACCTGAACGCTATTGAGCAAAAACAGTGATTTATGAATGTTAAAAATTACAAAATGCATAAAAATGATAAATAAACAGCTGTACTTCATAGGCCTGGTCTAGGAGAGTAGTTTGATGTAAGTTTGGTGTGGGTGGGTCAAAAGACCTGAACGCTATTGAGCAAAAACAGTGATTTATGAATTAATTAATTGTTAAAAATTACAAAATGCATAAAAATGATAAATAAACAGCTGTACTTCATAGGCCTGGTCTTGGAGAGTAGTTTGATGTAAGTTTGGTGTGGGTGGGTCAAAAGACCTGAACGGTATTGAGCAAAAACAGTGATTTCTGAATTAATTAATTGTTAAAAATCACAAAGTGCATAAAAATGATAAATAAACAGCTGTACTTCATAGGCCTGGTCTTGGAGAGTAGTTTGATGTAAGTTTGGTGTGGGTGGGTCAAAAGACCTGAACGGTATTGAGCAAAAACAGTGATTTCTGAATTAATTAATTGTTAAAAATTACAAAATGCATAAAAATTGAGAAATTAACAGCTGTGTCTCGCAGAACTGGTGTTGGAGAGTAGTCTGATGTAAGTTTTGTGTGGGTGGGTCAAGCGTGTAAAATATATTATTTTTTGTTTCTGAAGAGTGAATGCGGTCGGAAATTTGTTGACGGTCCCTAAGCGAACCATGACGTCTCTGAGAAGGGGCAGACTGAGCGCAGCTGCCCAAAATCAGACTCCATGAAGCGGACTGAAGAGAGCAACGCACCCCTGAAGCCACGGAGCTCGAATATCCAACTTCCAACGTAAAACTAACTTTACCGCAGTGATTCTCTGACCTTGAGAACAAAATATCGTCCCACCTCATGTACCACGTGATGCGAATGACAATAAAATAGTTTGAAAACTTTGAACCTTGTAAAATATTAGTCATGGTCTGAAACAAAACGAAAGTAAAAGTCACTTTGGGTTTGAAGAAATCCTCTTCTGAAGTTGTCTTCACAAGTCATTCATCCAAGTCAGGAGAAGATGATGCCAAGTTCCAAAGAGAAGACTGGTGTACACAGCACATCATGGTGAACTTTACTGCAGCTTCTGCACAGAGAAAGGGTTTCAGTGGACAGAACATGACCATGCATGGGAAGAACTGCACCGGTGTTGATGTTCTGTGACTTCCAACGATGGAACAGGAGCAAGCTGAAGGTGAGCTGTGGAAACCAGTTGCCTATGACGGAAGCAGAGTGTGGTCACGTCAAATCAAACGATCGGAGAAGTTTGTTTTATGGCAGATCACCGTCTGCTTGTTGCAGTCATCAGGAGGAATGTGTCCAAGAATTCACTGTTTGATGAATATTCAGATATGATAACTACACGGGAGTGGATTTTCACTCCTGTCCCACCCCTGGTAACATGACTCCTGCTCCCAGTCAGAATGACTCCCACTCCCGTCTTTTTTTCTTTAGTCTTCAGGAAGTAATTGTGCAACTGTAAGTGATGCTGGAGCATGCTTTGATGGAGAGGAGTGGAAGAGGTTTGCAGACCATTATGGATTCGAGCACATCACATCAAGCCCGCTGTATCCCAAGTCAAACATTCAGATCCTTATCTTGCTCTGTTCAGTTATCGAGCATCCCCGCTGGAATATGGACTGTCACCAGGAGAACTGATGATGAACAAAAAACTGCGAATGTTACATAAAAGAGAGGAAGCTTCCAGAACTGCAGCTTCTGCTTCTCATCAGCGGTGACCCTGTCAGGGTTCAAGATCCTGCTGGACATCTTTCACAGTAAGAACTGAGGAAGGACAAATCATCAGACGCAGTTGGCTTAAAACGGGAAACCGTTAAAGAAACTGATGGAGCAGGCGATGCATCTGGAGCAGACAACACATCGGTTTCTCCATCCATATCTGTCTCCATCTTCTTCAGACACCAACATGGTGCTCACTAAAGAACCTAGTTTAAGATCTACAAGACAAAAAAAAAAAAACTCAAAGGCTATATAAGTAGAAGAAGAAATGGTTGACAGGTGTGGCTGCAGGAGCGAGTGGCCTCCTTCACAGTTCCGACAGTAAAAACCTCGAACATGGACCTTATCATGCCATTAAAAATTAGTTTTATTCAACAAACCTGTTTTACCTTCATGTTACAAACGGAAACGTTTATAAAACTTTAAAAGTTACAAATTAAATTAAATTTTCATTTATTCTAATTCAGTGATTATTAATGGATCGGTTGATTATATCAAAATATTTTACACAAATCGGATAAATATTTAGAACTGAGAAACGCAGACGACACTCCAGTACAATCTCATTTTTGTTTAGGTTTCAGATTTCTTTATTGCATTTTATTTGTTTTAGTTCTGCAGGTTACGGACCAGAGTGGTTCTGGTCCTGCAGGTTACAGGGTTCTGTTCTGGTCCTGCAGGTTACAGGGTTCTGTTCTGGTCCTGCAGGTTACGCCCGGGTTCTGTTGGCTCTGGTGTCGTTCTTGTTGATGCAGTGCTGCCCGTGGCCCGCGGTGTTCTGCTACCTGCTCAGCGCTTTGCTGGATGCCTTCGATGGGCACGCTGCTCGGGCTTTGGATCAGTGTAGGTATCAGAACTGCTCAGTGTGTCCAGTGCTAGCTCTTAAATATGAATTTCTGTTTAAAAATGTTGATGTTTTTATTTGAAGTTTTTTTAACCTTTTTATTCAACTTCAGATTGCATGTTATTCCCCCAGTGCTGCCTGCATTATTCCCTCAGCGCTGCCTGACAGGCTGCAGCCTGCATTATGCCGGGTTCCCACCGAACGCGTCTTGAGCATCAAAAACGCTCCTACCGCACTGTGTTGGCTGCTTGTCAACAGATGTCTGTTCACATCGAACGCGTCTGAAGACGTGCATTGGGAGGAGCGTCTGGCTCCTTTTCCGGTCGGGTTTGTTTTGTTTTTTGTACACCGGGCAGATAAAATCAGCTGTTCTTGAGCCTCGTTACTACTTGAGTTGGTTTTCTACAAGCCGAACTGCAGCTCCGAAAGTCTTTGTTGAGATTAAAACGTTTTATTATGTTTGGGGTGATCGTACGCTTGAGCGGACAGCGGCAACTGTAAAAATGCCAAGTTTCTTACCGGAGGCTGGTTTCTTCATGGAGGCTCGTTGGGCTAAGTTTGAAAAGTCCAAAAACAGTCCCGTCGTCGTTGCGTCATCACATAGCAGAGTCTCTCCTGATTTGTTGCTGCGACGCTGCGAGCAGCCGAAGTAGGTCAAAGTTCATTTAATTGAACTCTGTCAGTGGCTGCTCGGACTGCTCAAGACGCGCCGCATCACGCTTTGCCGCCTCTCGATGCTCGGACACATAGACATTGCATGTGAACCGGCTGCTTGAAACGCGTTCGGTGGGAACTCGGCATTATTCCCTCAGCGCTGCCTGACAGGCTGCTGCCGGAATTATTCCCTCAGCGCTGCCTGACAGGCTGATGCCTGCATTATTCCCTCAGTGCTGCCTGACAGGCTGATGCCTGAATTATTCCCTCAGCGCTGCCTGACAGGCTGCTGTCTGCATTATGCCCTCAGCGCTGCCTGACAGGCTTCTGCCTGCATTATTCCCTCAGCGCTGCCTGACAGGCTGCTGCTTGCATTATTCCCTCAGCGCTGCCTGACAGGCTGCTGCCTGCATTATTTCCTCAGTGCTGCCTGACAGGCTGCTGTCTGCATTATTCCCTCAGTGCTGCCTGACAGGGTCCTGTCTGAATTATTCCCTCAGCACTGCCTGACAGGCTGCTGTCTGCATTATTCCCTCAACTCTGCCTGCATTATTTCCTCAGTGCTGCCTGACAGGCTGCTGCCTGCATTATTTCCTCAGCGCTGCCTGACAGGGTCCTGTCTGAATTATTCCCTCAGCACTGCCTGACAGGCTGCTCTCTGCATTATTCCCTCAGCGCTACCTGCATTATTTCCTCAGTGCTGCCTGACAGGCTGCTGCCTGCATTATTTCCTCAGTGCTGCCTGACAGGCTGCTGCCTGCATTATTTCCTCAGTGCTGCCTGACAGGCTGCTGCCTGCATTATTCCCTCCAGTGCTGCCTGACAGGCTGCTGCCTGCATTATTCCCTCAGTGCTGCCTGACAGGCTGCTGCCTGCGTTTTCTTTCAGCCACAAAGTTCGGTGCCATGATGGACATGCTGACGGACCGCTGCGCCACCATGTGCCTGCTGGTCAACCTGTCGCTGCTCTACCCCTCCTTCACGTTCCTGTTCCAGCTCAGCATGTGTCTGGACATCGCCAGCCACTGGCTGCACCTGCACAGGTGACCGGGTCGGAGGAACCGAGTCAGAACCTCTGCGCTGATATTTGTTTTCTTCGTCCTTTTGATTTAAAACCCAAACTCAGTGAGGAGGTTTGATTCTTCCATCTCTGCCACATCTCTGCAGTATCTTACTGATTCAGGTTCTCTCCTGGTGTTCCTCAGCTCCGTCATCAAAGGATCAACGAGTCACAAGACCATCGACCTCTCTGGGAACCCGGTCCTGAGGATCTACTACACCTCCAAGGTCTGGGTAGAGTGTGAACATCTGGGCTGATGTGTGTTTGATTTGTGTATGTGGACAAACCGAGCCCGTTCTTCCTGCAGCCAGTTCTGTTCGTGATGTGTGCCGGGAACGAGCTCTTCTTCTGCCTGCTCTACGTTCTTCATCACATGGAGAACCCTGCTGGTGAGTTCATCTTTGTCCTCAAATCACCCCGAGAACGTGTTCCTCTGCCGGGCCACAGAACCTTGTGTCCACAGAGCTGCAGGTTCTGGAAACGGGTCCTTTTCTTCCGTCTGACTTCACCTCCACGCTCACAGCTGCTAAAAATAATCTGAGCTTTGACCCACATTCTTTTCCCGTACATGGGTCTGACCCAGAATCTGCTCCTGTGTACGGGAAGAGGTAAAGGACAAAAAGCAGCAGCTCCACCCTCCAGCCTGAGGACAGAAAACATGTTTTTCAGTTTGGAGGTAAAAACGAGGTGTTTGTGTGTTGCAGCCGAGCTCTACCTGCTGCTGGGAGTCTGTGGCATCATCTGCCTGCTCAAGTCCGGCATCAGCGTCCTGCACCTCGTCACCGCCTCGCAGAACATGGCTGCCATGGACGCCGCTGAGCGGTCGCACCGCACCAAGAAGCAGTGAGGAGGAGAGCGGCGAAGCTACGTGGGTCTGTGAAGGATCACCGGGGCCCGTCAGTGGGAACACACACACAGAAAAAAAAAATCCAGTTTATTTCATTTTACAAATGAAAACCAAATTATATTTTTGTTTTCCTCTAAGATTACACCATTTTACAGCAGCTTCTCATTCCTGAAACTTAGCCCAATAAATTATAATCCACATTAATCCTGATTTAGAGCTCAATAAATTATTATAAATCACATTAATCCTGATTTAGAGCTCATTAAATTATTATAAATCACATTAATCCTGATTTAGAGCTCAATGAATTATAATAATCCACATTAATCCTGATTTAGGGCTCAATAAATTATAATAATCCACATTAATACTGATTTAGAGCCTTTATAAAATGTTATAATCCACATTAATCCTGATTTAGAGCTCAATAAGTTATAATAAATCACATTAATCCAGATTTAGGGCTCAATAAATTATAATAATCCACATTAATCCTGATTTAGGGCTCAATAAATTATAATAATCCACATTAATACTGATTTAGAGCCTTTATAAAATGTTATAATCCACATTAATCCTGATTTAGAGCTCAATAAATTATAATAAATCACATTAATCCAGATTTAGGGCTCAATAAATTATAATAATCCACATTAATACTAATTTAGAGCCTTACAAAATGTAATAATCCACATTAATCCTGATTTGGAGCCCAATAAATTGTAATAATCCACACTAATCCTGATTTGGAGCCCAATAAATTGTAAAAGTCCACACTAATCTTGATTTGGAGCTCAGTAAAATATAATAATACACATTAATCCTGATTTAGAGCCTTATAAATTATAATAATCCACATTAATCCTGATTTAGAGCCTTATAAATTATAATAATCCACAATAATCCTGATTTAGAGCCTTATAAATTATAATAATCCACATTAATCCTGATTTAGAGCCTTATAAATTATAATAATCCACATTAATCCTGATTTAGAGCTCAATATAAATTGTAATAATCTGTGGAATAATCCTGATCCAGTTTTCTGTTTTTGAACCAATGTGGTGTGCACAGCATTGACTCCTCCCACCAGGCGGCGCTCTTTCGGTTATTTTAATAGATGTTTCAAGTCTGTTTACCTTTACTCAGGTGAGGGACAGTTGTGTGCAGAAGTCTTCATCCTTCATGTTTTCTAATCTGGCTCGTAGTTTTGAGACTCCTGACCTCCTGCAGGTCGTTTTGTTTTGAAAAGTAATTCTGTGCTTTTTTCTGGTTCCGTCGTGGGACACAAACGATATTCAACAGCTTCATAAATAAAATCTTGAATGTAGTTCTTATTTTCCAGCTGCTGCTGTTTGTAAAGTGCTTTTTTATTTCCTCTGTGTCTGCTTCTGTATTTCCTGAAGATAGGATATTTGTTTGTATCTGTATTTCCTGAAGATATTAGTTTGTATCTAGTTGAAAACCAATATCTATCACAGGCGGACCTTTTTGTTTTTTGCTGCTGCTCAGATTCTGAGTGTTTTTGTTTGAGACGAAGCGTGACCCGGCAGCGTTCTGCAGGAAACGGGACGACCTCACGTGGATTTGATGGTTTGAGCTGAAACTGAACGCCAACCCGAGGACAAGTTTAAAGACAAATGTTCTAATTTAAGTATTTTGTGTTTTTATGAATTTAATCACTGTAAAACAAACAATATTTTAGTTTGTGTTTCAAATGAGTTGTTTTGGAGTTGTTTACTTCTATGATATTCTGTAAACAAAACTGAACTAAATTACAACACTCAATAAACACAAAGGATAATTGAAATAAATGCAGCTTCATTTACAGTTTTTAATTGTTTTTATAAATTGTGTTGTGTTGGTAAATTAAGGTGCCAGATTTCAGGTTAATTTATTACTTTAGTTGTTTTTTGTTGTTCTGTTGGAGAAAAAAATGATAAATGTAACTTTACTGATTTCAGAAAAGAATTGAAACTGTTGTCAAGATTTAATAAATGTAATGGCTTTAAAAATGCTCCTTCGTACATTTTATCAACACCGAATGCATGTGTACATGTTTTGAAGGGGAAATTAGTTTATTGATTTGACTCGCAAAAACACAACTACTTTTCTCAGACCTCCAAAGATCTAAATGATCCTAAAAGATTGTGGAAAACCATCGGATCACTTTCTGGCAGCTCTCATTCATCTGACCTGCCTTGTTTGACACAGCTACCATACTAATGGGAAACCAGATACTTTTCAGGGCGGCTGTAGCTGAGTGGTTAGAGCAACCTTCATCCAATGCAAGAGTTGAGGGTTTGATTCCACCAGCAGTTACATGCCGAAGCGTCCCTGGTAGGGCTGAATGATTTTTGGAAAATATTCTAATTGCAATTTTTTTACTTCCATTTTGTGATTTAATATGTGATTATTTTTCAATGTCGTCTTCTCGTGTATTTTTCAACGAACACAAGCAATTTTTCATAATACACATGAGATTTATTTAAAGCGCAAATTACAACAATACTAACAAATCTGTGTCTTATCACTTCAACATGTCTCACTTTTCATGTTTCATGAAACCTGACGTAAACATGTGGACTGCACTTAAACACTTAACAGGACAGTATAAATAAATAAAGCTTACTGATCTCCAGTCAGTAACAACACAAACACTTCAGTGTAGGAAAAATGAGAAGTTTGCCCTGTGGAATGAAGATGGGAGTATTTCCAGTGAATAAATAAATGTCACATTTTTGTCATCTGTGTATGTTTCCCATACAAGACGAAATTCGTCTCTGCATTTAACCCAACCACCATACTCGTAACTCAAGGAGGAACCAGGATGGAGGAAGTCCTGATGTCATCAGGAAGGAGACCACGGACTGGATCAGCAGGAGGCATGAAGGTCCAGAGGTCATCGTGCTGGTGGTTCTCCCCGGTGCAACCTTACACTGGTTATTACTGATGCATTTCATTAAGTAGTTTTTTTGTTTTTATAGTAAAGTAGGAAAATGAAGACTGAGCCTAGATTAAAATGGTTCTTAAAACATTTAACAAACTTGAATAAAAATCTACTTCATCAAAAATGTAATAAAGTTTTAAACTATATGATTTTATGTTTGGCTGGTTGTGATTCAAAAATACTTGAGCTCAAAGGTTTTGGAATGGTATGAGTGATTTTCCAGTGGTGGAACAGCTGTTATCTTTTCATGCTTTTTCAGGGAGAATTTATGAGAGACGTCGTTACTCTGATAAATTTTCTTAAGTAGAACTCCTAAAATGTGTAGTCACCTATAGTGTTTGAGCATCCCTTTCAAAATGTGGCGTCGGAGCTAAACTTGGCAACCAGTTAGCCCACAACAATCGAAACAGATCCTAAAACAACTTGGACTTCAGTCTAGCTCAACAATCTAATCAGGAGTTGGAGCGCAACAAGGTTAGGGATCATGCAGATTGGTTATGTTAATGCTAGTAGTGTATGATTTATTTTGATGTAAGATGATTTATTTTGACATCGAAATAAATCATCTTACACTAGCAGTGTTGGTTCAATTCACCCTAACTGGGTTCAATGGGCCTCATGCAAGAACATGTTCGTATTTTTATCCTAAATTTCTCTTACTGTTGTTCGTACGAAGCGTTCGTACGAACATGCCACGTCAGATTCAACAAACTCTTCTATCCTCAGGAAAAGTGTGTAAATGAGCTGCGTAAATATAATGAATTGCACCTGTTCTATCCACCTGCTCGTGCACGCGGAGAGGTCATTTACATAATTCCCACCCCTCAAAACACCATATAAGGCTACGTTTCCTGCCTCAGAGAGCAGGAAGTGTCCGTTCATAAAATGACAGCGAAAAGTAAAAAGAAGAACTTTACGGGTGCGGAGATTGAAGTTCTGCTCTCCGAGATCGAGAAAAGAAAATCTGTCCTTTTTAGCAGCGTCACTCATGGGATTAAAGGACCAGCTAAAGCCAAAGAATGGCATGAAATAACCACTGCTGTTAATGTTGTGTCTCCCGTGGGTCGTACAGTATCAGAAATCAAGAAAAAATGGTTTGATCTGAAAATGGCTTCAAAAAAACGTCTCGCCGCAGCACGGTGCTCTATGACTGCAACAGGAGGAGGTCAAGGAAAAGTCTGCGTTACCGAGATGGATGGAAAAATAAATGTCATGTCAAAACTCCAATTGTGCGCTCAACTACAGCACGAGTGCGTGTATGCAGCTTATTACACAAGCGCTCCTGTCTTGTCTGAGGGCTGTTTAGAGGTGTCATAAGCCATGGGGCTAATGCATAGCCTCGATCACCTGTGGAAAATAGTGAGTTATAGGTAAATGATCAGAGAATAATTCCAAATCCTCAATTACAAATTAAAAAGTTACCAACAAGCCAGCCATCTCCATGCGCACCTTGCGCAAGACGCGTGCCAACAGCACTGTTTTGCAGCACAAATGAGTCATGCGCTCCTCCTGGCCATCGCGCAACCACATTTAGCAGGTTATATTTCGAATCAGATATAATTTGGACATTTATGGAGTGGTATTGCTTCCGATTGAGGAATGGGAATGCGTCAGGTGAAGGTGCTTTGATCCGTCTGTGTGTACAGTCTATTGCTCCGATGGTGTTTGGCAGTCCAGCAATAGCATGAAAATCAGTCTTAATTTGTACTTGTTCTGCGGCGGTGTATGGGAATTTTATGTACCTGGGTGTTAATTTGAGGAGGGCTTTGATGACCAAGGGGAGCGCACGACTCACCGAAGCCTGCGACACACCAGACAAATTAAACTTAAAATTATAATTCTAATTCAAACAGAATAACCTATTGTCAAGAATAATTATGGTGCGTGATTTTTTTAAACCCAAAATATTTTCTAAATAACGAAGTATAAAGTTATTAGTGGAGAAAATCCGTCTGGATAACAGCAGACTGACTGCTCGTAAAATATACGACAGGTCTGGACCACACGTAAATTTTGTTCGTATCTGAAAAAAATCTTAGAATACGAAAACATTGTTGAATGCCACAAATGCTCCTAAATCACTCGTACGCACAGTTTAAGAACAAATCTGTGCGTACGAACGGTTCTTGCATGAGGCCCAATGTCTCAACCCCAGTGCTTTAGTTATTTTATTTCTGTTGTCTCAGTTTTCTCTTCATGAAGTTCAAGACTGGAACCTTTAGATTTTTGTCTAAAGATTTGAAGTGGCAGAAGTCGCCTGCTTCTTTTGACTTGTTCTTGCAGATTCTTAATACTGTACTGTATATCAAAGGCACCAGTATATGTTTGGAGATGTAATTTCTCTGAGACCTTATCAATACGAGCTACGTTATTGGTTTTCATGCTTTCATCCTGTATTTGCTCAACCGTGTTTGAGTCCAGTTCGAAGGAGTGCATGTTGAAAAACGTAGAATTGTCAATGTTGCGATACAGTCCTGTATCTAGATAACAGAATATCACAACATTGATGTGGACCAAACTTCTAGAGATTTTCCCTAAGAATTTTAGTTCAACTTGTTGTCGATGTAGTTGTTTTTGAATTTCAGGGAATGCTTGTTGTAGTTCCCCCACACAGCGTTTGAGATTGGCAGCATTTTGAACATGCTTTGATGTAATCAATAACGTCTTCATGCATTCCAGGCCAGTAGGCGACCTGCTTTTAAGTGCTGATAAAGATTTGTGGTGTTACCTTGAGAGGTAGAAAAAACAGCAAGGCAGGTTCTGCACAATACAAACCGGATTCCAAAAAAGTTGGGACACTAAACAAATTGTGAATAAAAACTGAATGAATGCAATGATGTGGAGATGGCAAATGTCAATATTTTATTCGTAGAACATAGATGACAGATCAAAAGTTTAATCTGAGTAAATGTAACATTTTAAAGGAAAAATATGTTGATTCAAAATTTCACAGTGTCAACAAATCCCAAAAAAGTTGGGACAAGTAGCAATAAGTGGCTGGAAAAAGGAAATTGAGCATATAACGAACAGCTGGAAGACCAATTAACACTAATTAGGTCAATTGACAACATGATTGGGTATAAAAAGAGCTTCTCAGAGTGTCAGTGTCTCTCAGAAGCCAAGATGGTAAGAGGATCACCAATTCCACCATTGTTGCAGAAAGATAGTGCAGCAATACCAGAATGGTGTTACCCAGCATAAAATAGCAAAGACTTTTAAGTTATCATCATCAACCGTGCATAACATCATCAAAAGATTCAGAGAATCTGGAACAATCGCTGTGCGTAAGGGTCAAGGCCGTAAAACTACTGGATGCTCGTGATCTCCGGGCCCTTAAACATCACTGCACCTCAAACAGGAATGCCACTGTCAAGGAAATAACAGAATGGGCTCAGGAATACTTCCAGAAAGCATTGTCAGTGAACACAATCCACCGTGCCATCCGCCGTTGCCAGCTGAAACTCTACAGTGCAAAGAGGAAGCCATTTCTAAGCAAGCTCCACAAGCTCAGACGTTTGCACTGGGCCAGGGGTCATTTAAAATGCGTTCGCGTGCAAAAACGAACATATTTAAATGATAAAATATATATATTTTGAGCAATTTTACGAATAGTAAAAAAATATCATGTCAATGGACCTTTAAGGCTGGCTGCTCAGAACATCGCAGTACCAGTGTCCCACATCTTTAACCTGTCCATAGGCCAAAACTCTTCTTGATCAATTTGCATCTCTCTTTTAAGCCCCATGTTGCCCTGATCAGCTCTGTGAGAAGCTGGCTGACATATTTAACTCCTCCCTCACCCTGACAACAGTTCCCAACTACCTCAAGACTGCCACCATTATCCCAGTTCCAAAGAGCTCTACAGTGACTGGTCTGAATGACTATCGGCCGGTAGCCCTCACCCCGATAGTCACTAAATGCTTAGTAAAACTAGTCATGACCCACATCAAAGCTCATATCAACGAGGACCCTCACCAGTATGCATACCATGAGAATTGATCAACAAAAGATGTTGTTTTATGATATTTCAAATCAACCCAAATGTTTAATGTTTTATCATATTTTAAATCATTTGTCAGGCTCATGAAGGATCGGCAACCATTGTTTAGGAAAAAACACAATCACAGACTACTTTAAAATAATGATGTCATTTATTAAAGAAAACTGTGACAAATAAAAGAAAAAGTGAAAACAAACAAATAACACATACAGTTTTGCTGCTAAGATCAAAGTGTCTGTTTAATCTCGCCACAGTAAAACTTAAATACACACACTTAAGCTAGATTTATACTCGACGCGTCGCGCAGCGCGCGAGGGGCGTGCGCCAAAAGTGACACGATATCGCAGTCCCCGCCCCCTGCGCGTTGGCCCCGCGCGTCATCTTGGCGCGTGTCGCGCACCTCCGAATTTTTGAAACTCCGCAAGCCTAGTGCGCGCGCCGCACCGTTGACTTTTGCCGTTGACGCCGTGGACTGGGCTCAAAGAACAGCACTTTGCCATGCGCTGCCGTGCGTCAACTATAAACAACGCGGCGAAACTATGAATGCAACGTAGCGCGCCGCGCTCCAGCTTGCGGACCAAAGCGCGAGTATAACCGAGCCTTAAGGCATTGACGTGCAACAAATTACAGTATCTCCTCACCTTGACACTGAACCGGGAAGTCTCACAGTTCGGCGGGAGATATGGTCATCAATGCACACCGGGCGTTTGATCAGAACCCATGGTAGACTTCAACGACTCTGAGTGCGCTTGTTCATGCGTGCGTGTCTTCACTCACTCTAGCAAAACATGCTTTCAACTTCATGGTAACTTGCGAGGATTTCTTTCCAAAAGGTCACTCTGCTCCTATCTGAGCTGTGCTCCGTCTCTTACTGTCTCTAATAAACATATTTTTGAGCACACCAACTTTACTCCCTTTTTCAGAAGGTCTTCTCATCTTCTGACATGTTGGAGAGCCGGTATGGGTCTTGGCTGCCAATTATTTGTATTTTATCCAAATAACGTTCCTTTGCTGCAGGCTGAAGCTGGTCCACATTCATTCATTCAACCTTTATTTATACAGGCTAGCCTCGTTGAGCCACATACTCTCTTGCAGCTTCTGTCTTCTTTACAGAGGTTTGTTTTGCAGACATGGTCACAATCAGAAATAAAACTGGAGCTCAGACTTCAACTACTGTACTAT
This sequence comes from Garcialebias charrua, assembly GCA_038048925.1. NCBI lineage: Eukaryota > Metazoa > Chordata > Actinopteri > Cyprinodontiformes > Rivulidae > Garcialebias > Garcialebias charrua. The sequence continues at coordinate 16,309 of JBBPBX010019972.1, read as the reverse complement.
GTGTTTACAGCGCGAGTATCTCCAAAATGGCGGTGCTTCCGGTATTGCAATCGGTGAAAAGGGTATCCACCTTATTCCTACGCCCCATGATGCCTTGCGCGAATTATGTGAACGACTTCCGCTGAAAGTCAGAACCGGCACTTTTGTTACACGCTAGCAACGCGCTAACCGGTTTTCGTCAGAGGTTTTAGGTCATAAAATATGTGGGAACATAAACTATCACAACTCAGATGTAGAGATATTGTTTTACCGCTACCTACAGCTGTTGAGGGGTGGGAGGACGACTTGAAGAAGTGGCCGAAAATAACGTACACTAGCATGTTTAGCTACTAGCATACTTAGCTACTTTGACAGTTGCTTCAGATGGCGAAGCGATGAGCAATCTGAAAAGCTCTGAAGCTTACTAGTATCTTCACATTAACAAGGTTGGTCCTGTTATGTTAAGAGAGGTGGGACACTTTATTTAAACAAACATAAAGCCCAGTCTAAGCATTAAAAATCCACATCTCCAGGTCCAGCTAACAATGATGTTGCTTTGGACTTTTGAGCTGCAAGATGTTTATCTGGACACCAACTGAGCACCTGGAGCTTGACATTTCTTTTGACAAATACTTTACTGATTCACAAATGAAGCACCTTGAGAACTTTTAATAAAATACAGTAAATGAAAACAAATAATGAAATAGACAGGAAACGATCTTTAAAAACTTGATAATGACAAAAGTGACATTTAGATAGAAACAGTAGTTTAATCCAAAATTAACTGATATAGTGCACACAAAAACCTAACCTTGTAAGAAGGTTAACAGTCAACTATTGTACATAACAAATGAATCATTTTAGCAAATACTTTTCTAATGTAATATAGTTAACATTGCATCCTTTAAAAAACATGTTGAGTTGTGTTACGTTTACAGCAAGTACATCAGTACTGTACATGTTTGAGAAAAATGTTTACATTTAATGTCTTCTCACTTCTCACTTGAAATAAGCTGGCATCCTTTGCGTGTGAATGCTGGAACGATTACATTGACACCATAGCTCTTGCAGCAGGTCCCTCACTGTGAAACCACGATCACCCATCACCTGATCTCCAGCACGCAGATAGTCCAGAAACCCAGAGTTCTGTGTTATATACCTGTCACTGCATTTACCACCATAAGCATCTGAAATAAACATGATTATTCCAGAGGGAGAAACAGCCAATAAATATTTCACAGTGTTATTTGCATGTATGATTCACTTCTGGAGTCCAAGTTTTTAGCTTTCTGCAAAACATGTTGCTTTAATTGTTTCACGGGGCAACCATAGAATAAGGTTGTTGGTTTGTTCTGACATTATGTCAATCCACATTCCAACAGTCATGCTGCATGTGACTGGTGGTGTTGAGCAGCTCCACACTCTCATCAAGCCCATCTGAAAGTAAAAGTACAGTATACAAACTTTAGGGTTCATTTATGAACACACACACACACACACCTATATTATATATATATATATATAAACACACACCTATATTATATATATATATAGATATATAGATAGATATGTATAAATAAACGCACACACAGCATACATATAGGTGCGTGTGTTTATTTGCCAGTTATGAACGAAAATATTAGTATAATTTAATTACTGACTACATAAAATCATAACACTAAAAGCTGTCTCTTAAATCATACCTGGTGTTCTCGATCATCTGGAGGATACAGAGTCTTTTTTCAGGTGGTTTCTCGTAGCCCAGCCACAAAGAAGGATGCAGGTTTTTGTTTTCGGAGCATGTTCAACACACACTAGTTGCAGCCACAAATTCAGCTTCGTCTGATTATTCATACAGCCATGAACAGCGCAACAGGTACCAGAGCTCCACAAGACATCTTCGTGACAATATTAGCTCGAAATAACAGAAAACAGAACTTCAACAGAACTTCTACGATGCGCGCAGATTAGCAAGCAAACAACGAGGAGCCAATGCAAAAATTCTACTTCCGGGGTCAAACGGAAGTACGGCACATTATCGCTTCTACAGTGACACCTTCAGGAATAAGGTGGATACTTTTTATAAACTAGAATTGTCCCAATTTAGTACAATGAAGTATACGTATAGTATACTCCAAGTACACATTGAGAAGTATACTTTATATACTTATACTTGTACTCAAGTATACCAGATAAAATATACTTCAATATACTTTTTGCTAAGGGCAGGCATGACATCACGTGCAAAAGACCGAACATCAAAGTCCGTAATGATATTGACTTAAAAAAATTATTATTATTATTATTTCAAAACAACGAAAATCCGTCTCGGGAACGGAAAACTAGTTTGTGAAACTGCAACTAAAATCACAGTGAAAAGCAGGAATGTTTAGATACAAACCTAATCTGTGAAGCAGAACTTTTGGGTTGAAAACAGCAGCTTGGGTTTCGTTGTGTTGCAGTTTGTCCTTTAAACGACATCGTTCCTCTTTATAATCTGTGACTGTTGTTTCCAGAAACTCCAACATGTTTTCCGTAGCCACTTCGTCTCGTTGTTTAGCTTGCTGTTGCCTCATCTCTGTCAGCTAAAGTTTCCTTAGAACAATAGATACTAAACCGGTACAAATTAAACAAACTCAAGAAGATGAAATTATGTTACAGAAAAGTAACTCGTAGTCTAAAAGAACAGCACGATGACTTTAGTTTCTTATCTTCGTTAGCTGCTCGTAAGGCTAAAGCTGGTGACTTCTTCTTTCTTTCTTCTTCTTCTTCTTCTTTCTTCTTTATTATACTGGCTGGTTAATGGCAAACAACTGAAGAAAGCATTACCGCCACCAACTGGTAAGGAGTGTGGACCACATGACAAAAAAAATATCCTTTTAGATACAGCTACACTCTTAAAAAATAAAATATAGCCTGATAGCCTCTGTTTCCTGAATATTTCTGCAATACAGCAACAATGTCCCATTTCATTTGGCATGGTGAATTTTTTTTGTTCCTTGTTCATGTTATCTTGTCCCTTGTTCTTTTGTTCACATTCTTATAATTGTAACTGTATCTGTATTGAAAAAAATAAATAAACAAAAAATACAGCTACATACGGAAAAGCATTGCATTCACCAAATAAAAAAAATTGACTCATTATCTCATACTTGAGATCCTGATCTCATAATTATGAGATAATATCTCATAATTAGGACATCTTATCTCATAATTATGACATCTTGTCTCATAATTATGAGATCAGGATCTCATAAGTATGAAATCATGAGTCAATTTATTTTTATTTGGTGAATGCAATGCTCTTCCATAGAAACACTCTTAAAAAATAAAATATAGCCTGATAGCCTCTCTTTCCTTTCATTTTATTCAGACAGCCAAACAAACGTCTGTCTGTCTGTCTGTCGGACAGACAGACAGACAGACAGACAGACAGACAGACAGACAGACAGACAGACAGACAGACAGACAGACAGACAGACAGACAGACAGACAGATAGACAGACAGACAGATAGATAGATAGATAGATAGATAGATAGATAGATAGATAGATAGATAGATAGATAGATAGATAGATAGATAGATAGATAGATAGATAGATAGATAGATAGATAGATAGATAGATAGATAGATAGATAGATAGATAGATAGATAGATAGATAGATAGATAGATAGATAGATAGATAGATAGAAACTTTGTTGATCCTGAAGGAAATTATGTGGTGATCTGTAGCTCCCATTCATACAATCAGTGGTGGAGAAAGTACAGTACTCAAACACTGTACTTAAAGGTGATATATGTAACTTTTCTAAACATATATTTTTAACATATTTCTTCACTCTGTCACTATCTCCTGACAGACTGATGTTAGCCAGGTAATCTCTGGAAAAAAATTGTCCCCTTGCTTCTCCAGGTGGTAAATAAGCATTTCTAAAAAGCAAAAGTGACCCGCCGTTACCAGCCAATAAAAACAGAGTTTTTAATCAGCCAATAAAGCTGCGTTCCAGTTGTCCTCAACAGAGCTTCTCACGCCCCAACCCACGCCCCCACCTGTCCCAGCCCCAGTGCCGCGCACGTTCTCGTTCAAAGGATTGGAAAGTGATACAGGACTGTTTTGTATGTGACACAAATGTATTAAATTCCCCTTCTTAATCCCTGATCAGGACTTTTTTTTTTTTTTCAAAAGTCAAATAATCGCTTCATTCACCGCTCTGTACCGTTCCCTCTGCCGACTGCAATGAATGAGGAAATGCAGTTGTCACGAGCAAATTAAAGTAGGGTTCAACGTGGCTGCCCGAGGCTCTGCTGATTTCCTGGTCTTCTGGTGTGCTGGACTAGCCCTCCATGGTTTCATTTTATTTTTTTAGAACGTTTTATTAACATATAAACACAGAATATCGCAGTGGCTCCGAGCGGACATGCAGGCAGAGCTGATCTCAAGTTCAGCAGAGCACGGACTGTGGCTCCCCCTCAGAGCCATATAGAGCAGAATGCTTTTCCCTGTTGGAAATATTTTTGTCCCAGAGTTCTCCAGAAATTACATATAGCACCTTTAAGTAAAAGTACAAATAAACAGACAAAAATGTACTCTAGTAAAAGTAGAAGTACCATATTAATATTTCTACTTAAGTAAAAGTAAATAAGTACTTGCTTTTAAAAATACTTAAAGTATTAAAGTAAAAGTACTTGCTGATTGTATTACCTAATGCAATGGTCTACAATATCAAGTGTGCCTACTGCGTATATTTTCTGTAATATATTAATAGTGTTGAGTCATTTTAATGAACAATGCTGCAGATAAGACATGTTTTTATTGTGTTTACTCGGTGACACAGTTCACACTTGGACTTGTGATTCTGTGTGTCAGAATTTCAGGGATGACATACAGAGTTAAATGTCATTAAGCAAAATAAGAAGAGGAATGATTATATCTTTGAAAGTTTTTATGTAACACAAAGCAATGTGTCATTTTAACTGCAGTAAAAACATTTAAGTAAAAGTTGTCTGACTGAAAAAAGGAGAATTAGACACAACTAACAAAGGAATATCTGATCATTTCAACTCCAATTTGTCATCAACTCTAGTTAAAATACTGCCTAGTCAACTTATAATGGGTCAATAGTGAACAATATTTTAACTTCCTGACACCATTTTCTAAACTTGTACCTGAGTGTTGAGACATTTGGAGACATCTCTTGTCTCCTAACATCCCATGAACTGACACATTTTAATATTGCAGCAAGAATTTGTTGTTCAAGTTCAGAAGAAGTTGGTTTTCAAATAATTTTTGAGTCAAGTCTGGCTCTTTTGGGAGAAAGAATCTGTCCTGCTGTACTGAACACTCTTTCAATAATATTTCAATAAGGCCATGGGTGTTGTGCATCTTCCAGCTGACTCTCTGTGGTGGAATCCATTTTGGGTGTGTTAGTGGTGCTGTGGGTGCTCCCAGCTCAATGACATTTATGCTAGAATATACATAATTGGTACAGCTCTTCTTGAAGGCTTGATTCAATGGACCAACTCTCCTTTCAACATTAGTTACTTTCAAACTAACGACAAATCAAAAAGCTGCAACGTGAATGTAACTTGTAATTCAACACATTATAGAAATGTAGTGTAATAGAAAGTACAGATACTTCGTGTAAAATGTAGTGGAATAAAAGTAAAATTACTCACATTTAATTCTACTTAAGTAAATCAGAATCAGAATCAGGTTTATTGGCCAAGTATGTTGACACACACAAGGAATTTTTTTCCGGCTGTTCGTGTCTCTCTAGAAAATGTCTCTCTAAGTCTAAGGAATGATCACATGGGGGTTGTGAATGGGTTGGGGGTCACGCTGATTGATGTCTGATGATCAGCTGTTGATGATGGTGATGGACTGGGGGAAGAAACTGTTCTTGTGTCTGACAGTCTTAGTGGACAGACATCTGTAGCGTCTACCAGACGGGAGGAGTTGGATTATGTTGTGACCCGGGTGTGTGGAGTCTGTGATGATTTTTCCAGCTCGTTTCCTGGTTCTTGTGTGGTACAAGTCCTGAATGGAGGGTAGTGAAGCCCCAATGACTTTCTCAGCCGTCCTCACTGTTGGCTGCAGCCTGTTTCTGTCCTGCCTTGTGGCTGCTCCAAACCAGACTGTGATGGATGTACACAGGATGGACTCAATGACTGCAGTGTAGAACTGGATCAGCAGCTCCTGAGGAAGGTCCAGCTTCCTCAACTGGCATAGGAAGTACAGGATGGAGGTGATGTTGTGCTCCCACTTCAGGTCATGTGAGATGGTGGTTCCCAGGAACCTGTAGACACAGGGCTGTTGAAGATTTTGAGGGGCAGCAGTTCTGGGGGGTGTCTCCTGAAGTCCACTCTCATCTCTACTGTCTTCAGTGTGTTCAGCTCCAGTTTGTTCAGGCTGCACCAGGACATCAGTCGTTCCACCTCCTGTCGGTATGCAGACTCGTCATCACTGATAAGTCCAATGACTGTAGTGTCATCTGCGAACTTCAGGAGTTTAACAGACGGGTCATTAGAGGTGCAGTCATTGGTGTATAGAGACAGACAGACAGACAGACAGACAGACAGACAGACAGACAGACAGACAGACAGACAGACAGACAGACAGACAGACAGACAGACAGACAGACAGACAGACAGACAGACAGACAGACAGACAGACAGACAGACAGACAGACAGACAGACAGACAGACAGACAGACAGACAGACAGACAGACAGACAGACAGACAGACAGACAGACAGACAGACAGACAGACAGACAGACAGACAGATAGATAGATAGATAGATAGATAGATAGATAGATAGATAGATAGATAGATAGATAGATAGATAGATAGATAGATAGATAGATAGATAGATAGATAGATAGATAGATAGATAGATAGATAGATAGATAGATAGATAGATAGATAGATAGATAGATAGATAGATAGATAGATAGATAGATAGATAGATAGATAGAAACTTTGTTGATCCTGAAGGAAATTATGTGGTGATCTGTAGCTCCCATTCATACAATCAGTGGTGGAGAAAGTACAGTACTCAAACACTGTACTTAAAGGTGATATATGTAACTTTTCTAAACATATATTTTTAACATATTTCTTCACTCTGTCACTATCTCCTGACAGACTGATGTTAGCCAGGTAATCTCTGGAAAAAAATTGTCCCCTTGCTTCTCCAGGTGGTAAATAAGCATTTCTAAAAAGCAAAAGTGACCCGCCGTTACCAGCCAATAAAAACAGAGTTTTTAATCAGCCAATAAAGCTGCGTTCCAGTTGTCCTCAACAGAGCTTCTCACGCCCCAACCCACGCCCCCACCTGTCCCAGCCCCAGTGCCGCGCACGTTCTCGTTCAAAGGATTGGAAAGTGATACAGGACTGTTTTGTATGTGACACAAATGTATTAAATTCCCCTTCTTAATCCCTGATCTGGACTTTTTTTTTTTTTTCAAAAGTCAAATAATCGCTTCATTCACTGCTCTGTACCGTTCCCTCTGCCGACTGCAATGAATGAGGAAATGCAGTTGTCACGAGCAAATTAAAGTAGGGTTCAACGTGGCTGCCCGAGGCTCTGCTGATTTCCTGGTCTTCTTGTGTGCTGGACTAGCCCTCCATGGTTTCATTTTATTTTTTTAGAATGTTTTATTAGCATATAAACACAGAATATCGCAGTGGCTCCGAGCGGACATGCAGCGAAGGCAGAGCTGATCTCAAGTTCAGCAGAGCACGAACTGTGGCTCCCCCTCAGAGCCATATAGAGCAGAATGCTTTTCCCTGAGTTCTCCAGAAATTACATATAGCACCTTTAAGTAAAAGTACAAATAAACAGACAAAAATGTACTCTAGTAAAAGTAGAAGTACCATATTAATATTTCTACTTAAGTAAAAGTAAATAAGTACTTGCTTTTAAAAATACTTAAAGTATTAAAGTAAAAGTACTTGCTGATTGTATTACCTAATGCAATGGTCTACAATATCAAGTGTGCCTACTGCGTATATTTTCTGTAATACATTAATAGCGTTGAGTCATTTTAATGAACAATGCTGCAGATAAGACATGTTTTTATTGTGTTTACTCGGTGACACAGTTCACACTTGGACTTGTGATTCTGTGTGTCAGAATTTCAGGGATGACATACAGAGTTAAATGTCATTGAGCAAAATAAGAAGAGGAATGATTATATCTTTGAAAGTTTTTATGTAACACAAAGCAATGTGTCATTTTAACTGCAGTAAAAACATTTAAAGACCGTGTAAAGTGAATTTCAACATTTTCTTCAACCCAGCTGGCATTTTGACGTCTAGTCACCGTTGAATCAACATCTGACGGTCGTGTTGGATAACCGTTGAATTTTGTGTTGATTTTGCAAATCTAATCAACGTTGAAGTAGCAACATCATTTCTACGTCAGATTCTCAACGTTGAAGTAGCAACATCATTTCAACGTCAGATTTCTCAACATAGGTGAATTTGCCAACGTTTATTCAATATTGATTTTGGTTTAGATTTTGCAAATCTAATCAACGTTGAGGTAGCAACGCCATTTCCACGTCAGATTTCTCAACATATTAAGTCCTGCATTTTAACAGTTTGACACAAAAATACATTTTGATCACTGTTTCAAGTATTGAGGTGCTGATGTGATCTCATCATATAACAGTGCCACCCTAATTGGACTTGTCTATTTTCACTATGAACATAGCAATCACAAAAATGTCTGAAAAATAATTTAATCTACATTACATGTTTACAACACAGTCAGCTAGGAAGAATCCAACAGAGACCAGAAATTTAGAAAACTGCTTTATTGTCTTAGACAATAATAATTTAAAAAAATGGCCCAAACATTGGGCAACACTGAAAGGAATTCTTGTCCATTTCTGCTTTTAAAGCACTTAAATCAATTTTAAATATTTATATACAGATTTCCTGTAAAATCAAAAAGATAAAGAAGATGTGGGCACTCAGCCTGGGTACAGCTGCTACTGGACCCCCAGGGTGTCTTTGGTGAACCTGTAGCCAGGATGTGGGCACTCAGCCTGGGTACACTTGCTCGAGGACCCCCCGGGTGTCTTTGGTGAACCTGTAGCCAGGACGCGTCTCATACCCAGGAAACGGACTGCCTGTCTTGGCCAAGGCTGACTGATCTGTTTAAAAAATAAACACAAAAGAAGAACATTTCTACAGCAGCTATTGTAAATGGTGGTATAATTTTAAGCAGTGGGAATGATAATTTTGCACCACAATTTTTAGCTTAACTGGGGCAAAAAAAGAAAAATGAACATGTGACATTTGCTGAAGTCAGTAAAAGTTGTTCAGACTAAGCAACGTGCTGCATTTATACTGTCAATATTATACTTTTGACCACAATTTACCTTTGTCCACAAGAGGAAGACCTCGACCTCCAACGCCGCCTCTGAGAAAGGGACTGCCTGTCTTGGCCAGGTCTGACTGATCTGTTTAAAGCATGCAACAGCAAAATTGGTACACATCGCATCGTGAGTTAGATGAATTGTTACATCTCTAATTTTGATCATATTTAAATTAAATACCTTTGATCATTAGAAAGAGACTCAGAGGGACTCCTGCTACCATTGCATCCCAAGATTTGAGATTGAGTGCTTGAGGGGATGTCCATCGGGGTTCTTTCTGCATTTTAGAGGGTTTAAACATAAGTGTTAATATGTCAAAAATGTAAATTACTTTACACAAGGTTTCCAAGTACCCCAAGGGGTACGTGTACCCCCATTTGAGATACAGTGGAATACTAAACTTAAAAATATTTGATACTCAAAGACAAAACGGGTCTCACACAAATACATACCAAAATGAGCATTTGTCGTTTGTGGAGTAGGCAGTATAGGGGATAATTAAGTTTTATCGTTTAATGTTAAACATATTTCTGAGACATTTTAGGCTTAGTGGCCTAACAGAGCAGACAAAAACGTTAACACTAACACTGGACTGTTGTCTGCTAAATGAGGTGGTTGAAAAAAAGAGCTGGAGTTTAATGTTTTTGTCTGCTCTGTTAGGCACTGTTTCTCAAATGGGGGTACACGTACCTTCTAAATGAATGAATGGTTGAATGAACGTACCTTCTCTGACCCCGGTCTCTATGCGTGTGTGTTGGTCTGCTGAAGGCGCGGACAGATGCAGCAGAGGCCCCGCTCCCGGAAGGAAGTCGTTGTTTGGGTCCTCAGCGTAGATACGAGCCTCAAACGAGTGGCCCCTCAGGGTTATGTCGTCCTGGAGGAGGGGCAGGGCAGGGGCTCCCCTGCTGCCACCTGGAAGAGATTTTTATTACAAAATAAACTAAACTTTTAGTATAAGTTATGGTTTCCAGAGAGTTTTCAGCTCTCCGTCTCACCCTGAGCTGCCACTCCACCAGGTCGTTTCCAGTGATCATCTCGGTGACGGGATGCTCCACCTGCAGCCTCGTGTTCATCTCCATGAAGTAGAAGTTGTGCTGAGCGTCCATTACAAACTCCACAGTACCTGCAGGAATGGATCACAACATTTGTAGTGGGTGTGTGTAATAAGTCGCTGTGGTGGGAGGAGTTTAGCTTTGCGTGTCTTCACCTGCTCCAACGTAGCTCACGGCTTTAGCTGCTCTGACAGCTGCCTCTCCAAGTTTCCTCCGAACCTCAGGGCTTATCCCAGGCTGAGAAAGTCCAGGTGGAAATATGGAGGAAGGTAAAGGATAAACATGTTCACAAGTGTCTATAAAACATATCCACATAATTTAAACCTCAGGTGAAGAAGGTGCTGGTAACCTGTTGTGATTCATGAAAAAAGCTTCAAAACAAAATGCTTCTTAAGATCCCTCACGCTTTTGAAGCCTCACTGACCACAAAAAGCTGCCTGCAGTTAAATCCCTAAGTTGCTACAATCTTAAGGGAACAGAGATTTTTGTAAAACCACAGTACAAAACCAGATTAAAGGGACGATCTACTTCAATACAGGGAATTGGATTGTGGAATGGTTTGGAAAATTATGTAAAAAAAAAAATAGCAAATTCAATGTTTATGTTTAAGAGAATGATCAAAACTAAATTGTTGAAAAAACACATATAAATTAGTTAAATGTGAAATGTACTAGAAATTGAAAATTGGGATGAGTTATTAATTTTGTTCTGTTATTTATAGATGATTATTGTTTGAATTGATTTTTCAATTGATTGTTTTAAAAAAGGGGCAGGTATAATAAGATTCTTCTTCTTTCTGCTACCTTTCATTTTATGTTTTGTTTTCATACAATATGTGAAATTGTTTTGTGTTTTAAATTAAAATAAATAAATAAATCATGTTTTTACTCAAATAATTCACGGGACTAAAAACAAATATTAAGAAGAAAATAATGTCACAATTACACAACGATGGAAGGATTACTTCACAATTAGTACCTCAACTTCATGTCCGGATCTTTGAATTTAAAATGTCTCATGTGACAAAGATGCTGAATATAAACCCTCTGTTTTGGTTAAACCGTGTCAAACGGACATCTGTTTTAAATGTAAACAGCTGTGAACTCCACTCACCCCTGGAGCTTCCTCTATGATCTTCTGATGTCTCTGCTGGACGCTGCAGTCCCTCTCAAACAGATAGACGGCGTTACCGTGCATGTCTCCAAACACTTGAACCTCTACATGTCTGCCAACAACACACAGCGAGACATTTGAAAACTTGCTAGTTCTTCAAAGACCAAATCAAACAGTCCTCTGAGCGTACCTGGGATCCTCTACGAACTTCTCCATAAGCATGACGTCATCATTGAAGGACTTCCTGGCTTCACGTCTCGCTGACTCCAGCTGTTCGATGAAGTCCGAGTCTGACCGGGCGATACGCATTCCCTAAAACACGCAAGGTTCAAATCAAGCTCGTGGAAGTTATGCTATCAAAGTTATTTCAGTTCTTCTCTGCGTCCTTTCACCTTCCCTCCTCCTCCACGGACTGCCTTGATCATCACAGGATAACCAATCTTTGCAGCCTCTGCCTGCAGCCTCTCGTTGGTTTGGTCCTCTCCATGGTAACCACCTGTGATTGGCACCCCAGCAGCTGACATGATGTGTTTGGATGTGCTGAGACAAGAAAAAAAAAATTGCATTATAACTTTTGGAAAAAAATGTCTACAGTTGCAAAGACGCTCAGTCCTCATCAGAAAAACTCAAAAATATGTGTTTCAGGAAGGTGGGTCACCTCTTGATGCCCATGTCTCGGATGGCTGAAGAAGGTGGTCCGATGAAGATGATTCCTTCCTGTTTACAAGCTTCTGCAAACTCTGTTTTCTGACAGGAAGCCATAACCAGGATGGACTGCCTGTAAACACAAACGTGTAACGTTTAATGAAGCGAAAGGTGGAAATTATTATTTTTTTAAAGATGGAGGATGAAACGTTCTTTATGACTTTAAGGAGAAAAAGTGGCCTGAGTGTCGTGTTCCTCACATGGGACCCTGACTGACCTCCTGGCCACTTCTAAAACTTTCTCCATGGATAGGCAACTCTGTTGGGAAGGAGAAGGCCCGATGTGGTAGGCCTCATCTGCCTACACATGAAGCAGAAGAACAGTTTAAGATCACCACGCCTCATTCTGTTCTGCAAAGAAGACAGAGATGAATGAGAATATTTGATTAAGTGTCTTACCATGGCCACATGCATGTGTCTGTCTGTTTCTGGCTCCGCACGCTAGCAGTCCGAGCTAGGTAGCTCGGACCGCTAGCTAGCTAAAATATCGGCACAGCTAGTAAAGCCGTTGGTAAATTCTGCGGTTGACTGTATGCCCCAAAATAATCGTTCAAAGTTTGTCACGGGTTTATTAACTAAGGTGATTTACAAAACTTTACTTACTGTTGTTGTAGTTGCTAGCCCGCGCAAAGCCTAGAAGATAGACGATCCACATCACGCATGCGCACACCTTTCTTCTTCTTCTTCTGTGAGGTTTTGTGGCAGTTTACATTCTTCCGGTGTATTACCGCCATCTAGTGCGCACACCGTTAACCATACAAAAAAAAAAGAAGAAAAAAAAAGTTCCGAAAAGATGCCGGGAGAAAATAAAAAGGGTTGAAGAACTCATAACATTAGATTCATAGTTGAGGTTTCAACATTGAATCACTATTCATGTGTCAACACTTTTCCAACGGTTAATTAATCAACATTGATTGGATGTTGGAACAAGGTTATTTTTCAACTAACATATTCCAGCAAAATCTTTTTGTCACGTTTGTGAAAAATAATGTTGATAATACATACAACTCAAAACTGGTTTATATTTCAAAGGTGAATCCATGGTGAGTTAACAACACCATTTCAATGGTTTGGTGTTCAACGTTGTTTTGATGTTGAATGAATGTTTTTTCTTAAACTGACGCTATTTCAACCATATTTAAACGTTTAAAGTCGGTCGAATGCCAGCTGGGAATAAACATTATAAATGTCGTAATTGTAATCTTGTAAATGAGTAAAAAGTCTCAAAATTGTAGCTCAATTAATTTTGGAGTTATAGATCAAACTGTGTATAAACACATTTCTCTTTCAGGATTTTTTAGGCGTGGTTTAAATGTGACCGCGTTTCGTCGCGCGGTCACAAGCCCCACCCCCTGCAGCTCAGCCGTTATGCGTTCAGCTTAGGATATAGTTGACGCGTCGCATAGGGCGTGCGGCCAAAGTGACGCAATCGCGAAGTCCCCGCCCCCGCGCTTTGGCCAGCGCGTTGGTTTCGCGCGTGGTCGTGCACCTCCTAGATTTTGAAGCTCCGCAAGCCTAGCGCGCGCGCCAAATTGATTGACAGGTCGGGTGTGGACCTCACCGACAGTCTTCACGCCAGAATCTGCAGCTGTCTGCGCCGCTGTGGTCGTGGAAACGGCGTCGCGAGGCATGGAGGAATGTTTTGTGACACAAAATGTTAAAATTCTCCTTCATTCCTGATCTGGAGTCGGACTTTTCTTTTGTTTTTTCGCCAAAAGTCACGTGATCGCTTTCTCCTCCGCTGACTCCATGCATTGAAAGCCGCAAATAAAGACAACAGTTCAGCACGCGAGCAGAAAGCTATTTGTTTTTGTTGTGTGATTTCAAACAGTTCTTCTTCTACGGTAGATTTCTTCCTCTACACCCTTTCTTGCAACATATGCACAGGTTTTAGAGGGTACTGCCACCTGCTGGTCCGTAAAAGAACAGCACTTTGCCAAGCTCTGCCGTGCTACACTATAAACGCATGCACAGTGCGCGCGCAGCACGCGCGCTCCAGCTTGCGGACCAAAGCGCGACTATATCCGAGCCTTTCTTCGGTGGAGCCGTTCACTCGCTACCGACCGTCTCCCTCCAGTACTGGCGTGCTGCTGGAGCTACCACATGCCGCCTGCACCTCCGCCACCCCCCCCCCGCGCGCGCGCGTGTGTGTGGCGATCAGACCCCGCATGCATGTGACCGGGTGCGCGCGCGGTGTGTGAGTGAGAGGCGATCAGACCCCGCATGCGATGTGCGCGCGCGCGTGTGTGTGTGTGTGGCGAGTGTGTGTGTGTGTGTGTGTGTGTGTGTGTGTGTGGCGATCAGACCCCGCATGCGATGTGACCGGTTCGGACCGCGAGTCCGCTCATCTTCTAAAAATAGCGCTGATTATAACAGCGGAGTTATGTGTCCTCAACTTTAAAAACATAACCAGAGCTGTTTGTGCACTAAAAACAGCGTAACTCTTGGAAAAAGGAGCTGCTGGAAGCCAGAACTCAGATAAAAACAGAGCAGGTGGATCTCTGCTTCCGCCTTATGCCTCCCCACACAGCTCAGCTCTGAAGGGGGCTGGACATGGCGCAGGACTGCGCTGAAACAACGCCCATGTGCGACACGCCCCCAGCGTTCTAGAGCAAGGCAAAATCATGTATTTTCATGATTTTTGAGACTTAATTTTATAAGGAAATCAATGTTTTTAATCAGTCAGATTTATATGGGTGATTAATAACACATATTTATGCCGTGTGACAAAATAAAAACACAAATTTAATTTCACTTTACACGGTCTTTAATGACTCATAAAGACAAATGTTGCTGAAATTAACTCAGAAGCTACAAATATATATTTATATGGTAAAATGGTAAATGGAGCTTATTTATATAGCGCTTTCCAGCCCCCTATGAGGGGCCCCAAAGCGCTTTACAATACCAACCATCCACCCATTTATACACACATTCATCCACCGGTAACGGCAGACTGCCATGCAAGGCGCCATCCAATCCTACCGGGAGCAACTCGAGGTTAAGTGTCTTGCCCAGGGACACAACGACACATGATGTGGGGAACCGGGATTCGAACCTCCAACCTTCCGATCTGGGGACGACTGCCATTACCACTACGCCACGGCCGCCCGGTTCATTAAAACATGGCATGAAGGCATTAATTTGATCATTAATAGTAATACATTTTTATGCTGCATGTAACTAGTTTTGTTTCAATAAAACCTAAGTAATGTTGTAATCATGGCACAATGTACCTGTTCTAACATTTTGTTCCATTACATGAACTAAAACGTGCACAGTAACCAGTTTACACGGCCGTTGGTCCTGGTCAAGCTCAAACTTCCCAGGTTCCTGCACGCTGTTTAAATATTATTTATGGCTGACAGTCAAAAGGACATGACCTCCCCCATTTCTCCACTCTTTCTGCCCCTTAAGACAACTCACCTCTGATTGATTAGATGGGGTTAATGAGATTACATGTTAAACACCATAGAACAGCTAATTAACTATGGTTTGACCAGAGGCCATATACGACACGAGTGTTTGAACTCACACTGGCAACTGTTGTATACGACACGAGTGTTTGAACTCACACTGGCACCTTTTGTATGCGACACGAGTGTTTGAACTCACACTGACACCTGTTGTATATGACACGAGTGTTTGAACTCACACTGGCACCTGTTGTATACGACACAAGTGTTTGAACTCACACTGACACCTGTTGTATACGACACGAGTGTTTGAACTCACATTGGCACCTGTTGTATACGACACAAGTGTTTGAACTCACACTGGCACCTGTTGTATACGACACGAGTGTTTGAACTCATACTGGAACCTGTTGTATACAACACGAGTGTTTGAACTCACACTGACACCTGTTGTATATGACTGGAGTGTTTGAACTCACACTGGCACCTGTTGTATACGACAGGAGTGTTTGAACTCACACTGGCACCTGTTGTATACGACACGAGTGTTTGAAGTCACACTGACACCTGTTGTATACGACACGAGTGTTTGAACTCACACTGGCACCTGTTGTATACAACACGAATGTTTGAACTCACACTGGCACCTGTTGTA
>JBBPBX010019971.1:33251-43888 GCA_038048925.1 Garcialebias charrua | reverse complement strand
TATATAGTAGGATAGGACATACAAATTGACAATCAATTTCACATGCTGTTATGCAAATGGAATAGACAACAGGTGGAAATCTTTGGCAATTAGCAAGACATTTTAAATAATGGAGTGGTTGCTTCTGCAGGTGGGGACCACAGACCACTTCTCAATAACTATGCTTTCTGACTGATGTGTTTGGTCTCTTTTGAATGTTGGTGGTCCTTTCACACTCGTGGTTGCATGAGATGGACTCTACAACCCACACAAGTGGAGATGGTAGTGCAGCTAATCCAGGCTGTGGCAAGAAGGTTTGCTGTGTCTTTTAGCGTAGTGTCCCGAGCCTGGAGGCGCTACCAGGAGACAGGCCAGTACCCCAGGAGATGCAGAGGAGGCCGTAGGAGGGCCACAACCCAGCAGCAGGACCAATACCTCTGCCTTTGTGCAAGGAGGAACAGGAGGAGCACTGCCAGAGCCCTGCAAAACAACATCCAGTAGGCCACAAATGTTCATGTGTCTGCACAAAGGATTAGAAACCGACTCCATGAGGATGGTTTGAGGGCCCGGCGTACAAAAATGGGGGTTGTGCTCACAGCCCAACACCGTGCAGGACGCTTGGCATTTGCCAGAGAACACCAGGATTGGCAAATTCACCACAGATGAAAGCAGGTTCACACTGAGCACATAGGACAGACGTGACAGAGTCTGGAGACACCGTGGAGGTGATCTGCTACCTGTAACATCCTTCAGCATGACTGGTTTGGCAGTGGGTCAGTATAGGTGTGGGGTGACATTTCTTTGGAGGGCCGCACAGCCCTCCAAACTAGCTCCTTTGCTCCAAACCCACCCAGATAGATATTTTGTTAATTTACTCCTCACTGGCCTTTCCCAGGGTTTCTTCATCTGTGTTTCCCGTCCTCTTCCACCCTCCATAGTGTGCCCCAACTTGCGTTCGGCGCTTAGGGAACCAGACAACGTGGCCCAGCTCCTCCTCAAGGAGGTCTCCAAAGGCTTTATGATCAGCCCCTTTGTGTCCCCCCCCTCCCCTTTTCCCCTTTTGAGTCCCTAGGCGTGGCCACTCAGAGGTTTTCCGGAAAAAAGCGCCTGATTCTCGACCTCTCCGTCCCTTATTCCGGCCCCCAACCTAGTATTAACTCTCTCATCCCAAAAACACCCTTCTCTCTCCTATGCCTCCTTAGACCATGCCATATCTCTCATTAAATCCGCTGGCAGGGACACCTGACTACCCAAGGCGGACATCTCTGACGCCTTTAAAATCATGCCCGTCCATCCATCCCATTGGCACCTCCTCGGCGCCAAGTGGAACAGTCTTTTCTACTTCGCGGTAAGGCTCACTTTCGGTTGCCGCAGCAGCCTTAGCTTGTTCATTAACCTCTCTGATGCTCTCTGCTGGATTATCCTCAATGTCCTCAGAATCCAGGCCATCTAACACTTGCTCGATGACTTCCTTCAGGTGGATGCCCCTTCTCTGTCTCCAGGGCCCTCTCTCGCCGTGCTCCGCCAGCTCTTTAGCCGCGTGGGCGTTCCTCTATCCGATGAGAAGACCATGGGTCCCGTTAGTTTCTAGGGATCACTCTAGACTCTCGTCTGATGGTGGCTTCTCTCCCCGAGGATAAGTTAGTCCATATCCGAGAGTTTTCTTAAGCCTATGTATCCTCCGCGTCTGTCTCGAAATGCCAGCTCCTCTCTCTGCTGGGCCACCTAAATTTTGCAATCCGTATTATTCCCCAAGGCCACTCTTTTATATCTCGCTTTCTTGATCTCGCAAACTCCGTCCCCTCCTTGCTAGATCGGGTTTCTCTGGATGAGGGGTGCCATTTTGATCTGGCCTTTTGGTCTAAATTACTGTCAGATTGTAACAGTATCTCCTTCTTTTATGACGATGTCGTCCTGTCGGCGGACTCGTTTCAATTCTTCACAGACGCAGTCCCTTCCTCAGGCTTTGGGGATTTTTCCAGGGCCGTTGTTTTACCGCAAGTGGCCCTCTTCCTTTCCCAAGGCAGAGTCTTCCGCCTTTTATGAGATCATTCCCATTGCCATGGCCTGCTACCTTTGGGGGCGTTTCCGGAAGAGGAAGCGCATTTCCGCCTTGTGCGACAATCTCACCATGGTTGAAGCCATCAATAAAGGTCGCTCCTCTGTCACCTCAATCATGCCATATATACGCAGCATCACCTGGCAATCTGTTACTGACAATTTTATTCTGACCGCTCGCCACATTCTGACCGCTCGCCACATCCCCGGTCATTCTAATCTCCTCGTAAGTGCCCTTCCTCATGCTAAACTCAGTGTCTTCCATCGCCTCTGCCCGTCAGCCGAACCTGCTCCAACCCAATGCCCAAACCTAGAGAATCTCACCCTGCACAAGCTTTCCCGTTGCCTTTTCGCTCCTTCAAACAGCCGTTTCTCATTCGTCCAGACACCGCTCCCTCCACTCTACAATCCTAGTTACTCACCTGGCACCTGTTCGCTAAATTCTGCTTGGCTTATAAATCACCCCTCCTCCTAGTCCTTGTACCTCATCCTTAACCGTGTCATAGTCTACTACACATATGTCAGAGTAGCGGCCCACGGGACAGATCCGGCCCACAAATAAATTATTTATGGCCCCCTGGATGATATTTAATAACTATTAGATCTGGCCCACAAGCCACAGCCACCTGCTGGTGTTTTGCACAAGGCACGGAGTCGATCCGATCCAGTATCGGAATCCATTACCAGCATAGTTGACTTATTTTCCAATCCATGATGCACGTTGTCTTCAAATTCTGGAATGGATTTTCGGAACGGAGTCGTGTCTCATGAACCCCAGAGTAATAAGACCCGCCTCAAATTCAGGAATTCCATTCCATAGTTTGCAGCCAGCTACAGCGTGCAGACTCGGTGAGTAGCATTTTAGCTAACAGCTAGCCAACTTTTCATCGTAACATGTCCGTTGTGTGGATGTATTTTCACTAAACACCATAAGACAGCAACGTGCAATGTCTGCAGAGCCATAGCGCCACATTAAACCGCAGTCAAGTTAGTTCAGCGGGATGACACTCTCGTTGAACCGAGCAGTACGAGCCAGCCGCGTCCGGTCTCGGATCATTTAGCCTGTCCCTCAAGAAGTTGCTAAACTTTAGCAACTTCTCATTCGAGCTCCATGTCTTCAGCTATGCTTTTTTTCTTGTTCAACCGCGGCCAGCTGCGTCTACTCCGACCTGATTATCTCGTAGGAGGGACAAGCTGACAGTGACTGACTGAAATCAGAGCTCCCCATATTGAACAATAAAAACACAGCTGAAGCTTGGAGCTCAAATGTTCACAGATAAGTTGCTAAACTTCATCATAATTATTGACCAACAACAATATTAATTAAAAATCCCAAGACAGCTGTATGCCTAATCATTCAACCTTTATTTAGGCAGGTAGCTCATGAAGTCACTGCAGCTTGCGCAAGTGGCTTCATTATTCATCAGCAGTCAGAGCAGAGATCAACTTTCAGCTACATTTGCACCCCTCCTCAAAAATGACTAAACGTAAGGTGGACGCTGAGAAGAGGGGGTTTCAAGCCAGGTGGGAAGCAGACTACATGTTCACGGAGGTAATCAATCCTGAGGATTTCCTTAGCTCAGAGCCTAACCCTGAACATTGATGAACTTGTACAAAAGATGAGACACCTCCAAGTATCAAGCTCAGCCTCAGATAAGTGAGCATCACAGAGCTGTAACAAATTTTCAGTTTTTAATTCAGTTTAATTTTTACATTTTTTTCTACCAGACGTGATTTTTCTTTGAATGAAGTATTGTTCCCTTTCAGTCAAGTTCTCTCGGTGCAACATACTTGCTATGGGAACTGCGCCCCCGCACAATTACCTGAAGGAATACATTCACGCCTTTACGGCTAGGGCGTCAGCGTCGCGCCAGAGGGCCCGCCCTCTGGGTATTTAAGCAGCTGACGCCCATCCATCTTTCTCTTTTTTGCCCTTCACCTCGCTTAAAACACCAGTACTACCAACGCTTTTGTCATTTGACATACTACCTAGACTTCCCATGGGAGTTTGCCATTTGACATTCTACCTAGACGTCCCATGGGTTTGTCAAATGACAACTTGAATTAGCATTTTTGCAGCCATTGGTATGTATATGAGGCCATTCTGTTGGCGTGGAGGATGCCTTGGGGGCATTTTGTATCAAACTAGCTAATTAGGTCAGGCGACCATTTTGAATCAAACAAGCTTATTAGGTGAGGTGGTCATTTTGAATCAAACATGCTCATTGGGTGAGACGGCCATTTTGAACCAAACATGGTCATTAGGTGAGGCGGCCATTTTGAATCAAACATGCTCATAAGGTGAAGCGGCCATTTTGAATCAAATATGCTCATTAGGTGAGGCGGCCATTTTGGATCAAACAGGCTAGCAAACTAGCTTGAATCAAACTAGCTTGTATCACATTAGCATTTTTGCAGCCATTGGTATGTATATGAGGTCATTCTGTTGGCGTGGATTAGGCTAGCAAACTAGCTTGTATCAAACTAGCTTGTATCAAACTAGCTAATTAGGTGAGGTGGCCATTTTGGGTGGCCATTTTGAATCAAACAAGCTTATTAGGTGAGGCAGTCATTTTGAATCAAACATGCTCATTAGGTGAGGTGGCCATTTTGAATCAAACATGGTCATTAGGTGAGGTGGCTATTTTGGATCAAACGAGCTCATTAGGTGAGGAGGCCATTTTGAATCAAACAAGCTCATTAGGTGAGGTGGCCATTTTGAATCAAACAAGCTCATTAGGTGATGCAGCCATTTTGGATCAAACAAGCTCATTAGGTGAGGCGGCCATTTTGGATCAAACAGGCTAGCAAACTAGCTTGTATCAAACTAGCTTGTAAAGCATTTTTGCAGCCATTGGTATGTATATGAGGTCATTCTGTTGGCGCGGATTAGGTTAGCAAACTAGCTTGTATCAAACTAGCTTGTATCAAACTAGCTAATTAGGTGAGGCGGCCATTTTGGGTGGCCATTTTGAATCAAACAAGCTTATTAGATGAGCCGGTCATTTTGAATCAAACATGCTCATTAGGTGAGGCGGCCATTTTGAATCAAACATGGTCATTAGGTGAGGCCGCCATTTTGGATCAAACAAGCTCATTAGGTGAGGAGGCCATTTTGAATCAAACAAGCTCATTAGGTGAGGCGGCCATTTTGAATCAAACAAGCTCATTAGGTGAGGTGGCCATTTTGGATCAAACAAGCTCATTAGGTGAGGCGGCCATTTTGGATCAAACAGGCTAGCAAACTAGCTTGTATCAAACTAGCTTGTATCACATTAGCATTTTTGCAGCCATTGGTATGTATATGAGGTCATTCTGTTGGCGTGGATTAGGCTAGCAAACTAGCTTGTATCAAACTAGCTTGTATCAAACTAGCTAATTAGGTGAGGTGGCCATTTTGGGTGGCCATTTTGAATCAAACAAGCTCATTAGGTGAGACGGTCATTTTGAATCAAACATGCTCATTAGGTGAGGCGGCCATTTTGAATCAAACAAGC
The DNA here is from genome assembly GCA_038048925.1 of Garcialebias charrua. Taxonomy (NCBI): domain Eukaryota; kingdom Metazoa; phylum Chordata; class Actinopteri; order Cyprinodontiformes; family Rivulidae; genus Garcialebias; species Garcialebias charrua. The sequence goes on along the minus strand of JBBPBX010019971.1, from coordinate 38,354 downwards.
TCATTAGGTGAGGCGGCCATTTTGGATCAAACAAGCTCATTAGGTGAGGCAGCCATTTTGGATCAAACAGGCTCATTAGGTGAGGCGGCCATTTTGGATCAAACAAGCTCATTAGGTGAGGTGGCCATTTTGAATCAAACATGCTCATTACATGAGGCGCCATTTTGAATCAATCAAGCTCATTAGGTGAGGCGGCCATTTTGAATCAAACAAGCTCATTAGGTGAGACAGGCTACCACTACCGGTGTATGAATGTGTGTATGAATGGGTGGATGGTTGGTATTGTAAAGCGCTTTGGGGCTCCTCACAGGGGGTTGGAAAGCGTTATATAAATAAGCTCCATTTACCATATATATATATATATATATATATATATATATATATATATATATATATATATATATATATATATATATATATATATATATATATATATATATATATATATATATATATATATATATATATATATAATATATATATATATATATATATATATATATATATGTATATATGTAAATTAAATATCCTACTTCTAATAAATAAAGTTAAAATATGTTTTACTCCTGCTATTTGTTATAGTATTCACACATTTGCAAAGGAAATGACAGGAAAAACTGCTAAAACTAGCCATTTTTGTTGTTATACCTGACCTTTCTTTTCAACCGAGCATACTCTACCTCCTCATGATTCTACTTTTGATCTTAGCTGATACTGTTATTGATTTTAATTGTTTTATTATTTGTTTTATTGACATTTAATTCTGTTGCACCTTGTAACGCTTTGAGATTTTCATTAATGAAAGATCCGTCGGATAGTCGAACCTCGGATTCAGGAGGAGCAGTGTGGTTTTCGTCCTGGTCGTGGAACACTGGACCAGCTCTACACCCTCAACAGGGTCCTGGAGGGTGCGTGGGAGTTTGCCCAACCAGTTTACATGTGCTTTGTGGACTTGGAGAAGGCATTCGACCGCGTCCCTCGGGGGGTTCTGTGGGAGGTACTCCGGGAGTATGGGGTACCAGGCCCTTTGATAAGGGCTGTTAGGTCCCTGTACGACCGGTGTCAGAGCTTGGTCCGCATTGCCGGCAGTAAGTCAGGCTCGTTTCCGGTGAGAGTTGGACTCCGCCAAGGTTGCCCTTTGTCACCGATTCTGTTCATAACTTTTATGGACAGAATTTCTAGGCGCAGCCAAGGTGTTGAGAGGATCCGTTTTGGTGACCTTAGAATCGCTTCTCTGTTTTTTGCAGATGATGTGGTCCTACTGGCTTCATCAGTTCGTGATTTACAACTTTCACTGGAGCGGTTTGCAGCCGAGTGTGATGCGGCCGGGATGAGGATCAGTTCCTCCAAATCCGAGGCCATGGACTTGAGCCGGAAAAGGGTAGCATTATTATTATTATTATAACATGTCATGTCTAACACTGAATGCTAGGAAACACCTTGTATCTGTAACTTCTGCAGTGAAGCGGGCACTGTACCGGTCTGTCGTGGTGAAGAGAGAGCTGAGTCGAAAGGCAAAGCTCTCAATTTACCGATCGATCTACGTTCCCACCCTCATCTATGGTCATGAGCTTTGGGTTGTGACCGAAAGAACGAGATCTCTGATACAAGCGGCTGAAATGAGTTTTCTCTGCAGGGTGTCTGGACTCTCTCTTAGAGATAGGGTGAGAAGCTCAGCCATCCGGGAGGGACTCGGAGTAGAGCCGCTGCTTCTCCACATCGAGAGGAAGAAAGTCTGTGCCTCCCTACTTAGGTTGCTACCCCGCGACCCGACCCCAGATAAGCGGACGAAAATGGATGGATGGATGGATGGATGGATGTTTTTGCTACTTTTGCTACTTTTCTATTGTTTATTGTTTAATGTATTTGTATCATTGGCCTCGAGGCTCAATAAGATTTACCTGACTAAATAAAGGTTGAATGAAAAAAATCACTAATAAAATTCAGTGTAAAGTTATTTCTGATCAAAGCTTGTAAGAACCCCCCCCCACCACCACCTACAGAGCAATACGTCTCTCTCTGGTGAAAGCAACTCTCTCTGAAGAAGCAAAATGCTGTTGGAATGTGTGGGTTATTTGTGGGGGGAGTATGTTAATGAATTCTCTGTGTGAGGGAGTGATCTTTTGTTATGTCCTACTGGAGAGGATAAGCAGGAGAAGATTCTTAGGAGGGGATTTTTACCCACAAACAAAGATCTCCAGCCCCAGGGGCCAAGACACCTAATGGAAGAATACTTTAAAATTGTCATTTGACAAACTCACAGGAGTTCTAATAGTAGTATGAATTTCCTGGGTTTTCCAGTGTTAAACCTGTACTACCTCTCTTCGCAGGACTTCTCTGTTGCTTCATCGTTCAACCAGAGGTGATCTTGCTCCCTACACAGAGCGTACAGAGAATTACGCCAAAAATACACTACATGCGTTCCGGCTCTGTCCCGCTCCGGTCCAACCTCCACAGCAAATACACACCCATTATAATCAATGACAGAATTTACACTGGCTCCGCACGGCGGCGGCGAGCTGTGCCGAGCGGACGGCAGTCCGTCAAAATTAGAAATTTTTCTATTTCTGTCAAACACCGGAGCTGTGCCGGAGTCAACTTTTGAAGATTACGTCGCACCAACAGGAAAAGGAACAAGCACAACTTCTGTATTTACAAAATAAAAATCACCACGGGCGGACTTAATCCTAGCTCTAGACGTATTTATTAGTACAAAAATGCTGTCAAACTATCATTTATGACTATGCCTACAAACACAATACAATCACAATAAATAAATAAATAAATAAAGTATTTTATTCTGAAATGTAATACATCACTTCCTATTGCTCAAACCATGTCCTGTCGCTCATTTACGAGAGAAGATCAAGGCAGCAGTCTCTACTGTTGTTCTCCTTCTTCCACCGAATGAATTGTTTTGTTCTGACTTACTTATTTATCACTTGATTTATCGCGCAATCTCGCAATTCCCGCGCATGCGTCTCGGAGCAGCGCATCCATGCGGACCTGAGCTGAGTGGAGGAAGTGGAAACTGGACTCGCTCAGCTGCGACCTGCGGAGTGGGGCGGAGCTGGACCGCATGTAGTGTATTTTTGGCGTTATGCCCGCGTACTGCTGGACTATTTTCTCTTAACCCCGAGGTATTTTCTTCTCCTCTCTCCACAGACTGCTTCGCTCGATGGCGCTAACTGCGTCACAACCGCTACCCCTTCTTATTCATAGCGGGCTAGCCAGCGAAAGCGACGCGACGGAGGAGGCGTCTCAAATTAAAAGAAAAAGGATTCTGGAAGGACTCGCTCGCCTTATCTCGGACATGCCTCCGGAGAATGTTTTGGCTGTGCGCCATATTTTTGTATTTTATTTTATTGTATTTTATTTATTCATATTTACTTTTCAGTTGAATGTACACCGGGACAGAGCCATGAGAAAGAATTCAACTGATTTGATTAATTTTCTTATTTTCCTATTTGAAAGCAATGATCTGTAGGATCATAGAGCTGCACAATAATGCATTTTCAGTTTATAATGCATGCACTTTTATTTATGCATTTATCTTGATATTAACAAACATATATATATTTTTAAACAATTTAATTTTTTGCTGTTTGCCTGTTGAAAAATGTTTTCACTTGAAATTACTGACAGATCCATAAGAAAATATTGCTTTATTCATTTAATCATTAGGTCTTGGTTCAACAGGCTATGTGAAATCATTTCAAAATATTTTAATAAACATTGAACCAGTCCGGCCCTTGGCTTGTAGCAAATTTGTTTTTTTGGCCCTTGGTATATTTGATTTTGACACCCCTGCTCTACTAGATCGGTGCCATTTCAAGCTCCCCTCTATTGAAATCCTTCTAGCTGGCATTGACTTTCATGCAATACTCTTATTTTCTGGGTTCATGCCCAACTCTGTTCCTATTTGTACCCTCGAGTCCCTCCTGAGGGCTTAGTCAAGCTTCCTCAGCTGCCGTCCAGGGTCCTAAGGCGTCCCTTCAGCAGCTTGGTCACCGTTCCCAGGCAGCCTACTCCTCCTGCATCTGCTCAAGCCTTCCTCCGAGCTCACTGCTCAGAGCTTGCACAATACCAGGTATTGCTTGACTAACTGGTGGTGGAGTCCTTCAGTCCTAACTGTCGCCTCCCCTGTCTCTGTTGGTAGCCCTAGCAGGCCTACTATCTTGCCCTGGCAGTCCAACCAGGATCACTGCCCCCACTTTTCTCTCTTTCGGCAGCCCTTGTGGCTATCCCCACAGCCCTAGTGGGCTTACTCCCATTCTATCGTGGCAGCCCTAGTGAGCTTGATGGTATCTCACGTGGGCTACCCCGACAGCCCTAATGGGCTTCATGGCAGCTCATGCGGGCTACCCTGACAGCCCTAGTGGGCTTCATGGCAGCTCATGTGGGCTACCCCAGCAGCCCTATGGGCTTACTCCCTTTACCCTCCCTTTTCTCTCTTTGCAGCCCATACGGGCTATCCTGGCAGCCCTAGTGGGCTTGCCCCCCTTCTCCTTCCTTTCTTCTCTCTTTTGGCAGCCCTTGCGGCTATCCCGGCAGCCCTAGAGGGCCATTCCCCTTCTATCATGACAACCCTAGTAGGTGTAATGGCAGCCCATGCACGCATCACAGTAGCCCTAGTGGACTTAATGGCAGCCCATGTGGGCTACCCCAGCAGCCATAGTGGGCTATTACCCTTCCCCTCCCCTTTTCTTTCTTTTGTGGTCCATATGGGCTATCCCAGCAGCCCTAGTGGGCTTGTTGGCAACCCATGCAGGCTATTGCAGCAGCCTTAGTAGGTTTATTGACAGCCCATGCGGGCTATCGCAACAGCCTTTGCGGCTTATTGACAGCCCATGCGGGCTATCGCAGCAGCCTTAGCGGCTTATTGACAGCCCATGCGGGCTATCGCAGTAGTCCTAGTGGGCTTATTGACAGCCCATGCGGGCTATCGCAGCAGCCTTAGCGGCTTATTGACGGCCTATGCGGGCTATCGCAGTAGTCCAAGTGGGTTTATTGGCAACCCTTGTGGTCTATCCTGGCGGATCTCCCCCTTTTTCTCTTTGCAGCCGATACTGGCTATCCAGGCAGCCCTAGTGCCCCCCCCCC
>JBBPBX010019971.1:15201-33213 GCA_038048925.1 Garcialebias charrua | reverse complement strand
CCCTTTCCTCCCCATTTTTTCTTCATCTCGGCACCCCACACGGGCTCACTCTTTGGTGGTCTTACTTTCTCTCTCTCTCGTCTGGCAACCCAGGTGAGCTTCTCTTCCTCTCACTCTCGTCTGGCGGCTCGTGTAGGCTCTCCCTTTGGGGGCTCACTCCTCTATCTCGCTCCCCCTAGCAACCCTTCTCACGGGCTCCCTAATTCTAACAGCTACTTCTACTTTTCTATGTATCGGGTACATATGTTTATTCATGTATATGTGTCTGTATGTGCATGTGCATATGTGCGAATACGTACGCACCTGTTGACCGTTAAGCAAATTCCCCCTCTGTATCAATAAAGATGCTTGAACTTGAACTCAATCTCACTTCCCAGTGAGACAGAAATGCCATTCGTTATTTTGACTGATCATAAGAACTTGGCATACATTCAGGGTACTAAGAGATTAAATGCACAGCAAGCCAGATGGTCTCTTTTCTTCGCCAGATTAAACTTTTCGACGATGAGATTAGTGACTGGCTGAAGAGGAGGTTGCCAGCTGGTGAGGAGGTTGAAAGGTCTGGGCCGTGGCCGTGGGAAAAATAGCCGACATTTGCTGTTGTAAGGAGAGAATCATGCCTCCGAGCTCCCGAAGGTTGTCTTGCATTGTTTTTTGCTGTGAAAAAATATTTTGCAAAGTTTGATCCTGACGGTCTATGCTTCTATTCTGTGCTTGGATAGACTGCTGAATATGTCCCTCCCCAGTCTTGCCTTGGGGGTCAGTTTGGTTGGGACATTCTGTCATATTTTTAAATAATTTGACCCCAAGTGGCTGACTGAGAAGAAGGAACAGAGTCAGGAGTTCAAAATAATAATTGTTTTTATTGTTGCCGGTCTAGATCCTCCAGACTGAAAAAGAGAAGGCAGGGACAAGGTGAGTATCCAGAATGGTCTTCAGAAAGCAATTGATCAAATTATGGTGAGGTTCTTGTTCTTACTGCTGTATTTTTTGTAGCCCAGTCCAGAGAGGAGAGGTGCGAGGAGTTCCAAGGTCTCAGGTGATCCAAAACAGAGAAGCGAGGTGAGTGTTGGTTGAGAGAGAGGAGCAGGTCGTCTGAGGTAGAGCATATTATCTCTGCAGGAGATCAAAAAAACATTCTTCGGATACAAAAATAGTTTCACACAGATTGGTGACTGGTCATACACTTTACCATAGCTTGATAGTGTCCCGGCGCTAGAGCAGTGGCTGTTCTAGACCAGTTGTACTGTTGGGGCCTAGCTGGGGCCAGAGGTTTTGTCAGAGGGGCACGTTCATCTCAGAGAAAAAGACAGATTCAAAATCTTACTTGACTTTTTTATTTTTTTAAAGCAGTGATTAACTATTGTAGCCAAAAAAAATGGTAAAAAACAATAAAATGAGAAAAATATAAAACATTTTACAGACAGTATTTGTATTGATTGAAGAAAATATATTAATAAGCAAATAAAATGATAATGAAAATAACTGTTAGGTGAAGTCTTGGTTCAGTTTCTCAGTCCAAAATTATATAACAACATTGGCTGCTCTACTATCACAGCAACTATATTCTGCTATTTTGATGATTTCTGGCAAACCGATCAACAAATGAGTCAAGATTAAGATTTTGTGTTAGCAGGATTTAATTGTAACTAAGAAACTTATCCAACATTAATAAAACTTACCTCAAGTTGCCTTTTTGGACATACATGCATATATTTGTATACACTGTACATGTCTGTAGAGAGAAGTTTAATCTTCTCTTGGCGGTGCGAATTATGCTAACACAAAACGTGTAACTAATTACAAAGGTGGGCACAGACCACTAGAGAGCGCTAAAGCGCTAATCCGCTTACAGCGGACCTAAACTTTTTGTCAGCGTTTTTGTGGTTTGACTAACTTTTATAATTCATAAGCGGATTTGTGCTATTTTTATTTAAAATGCAGTACCGCTAATAACTAATTATCTATCAGTAAAAACCAATAAACTTATTTACAAGCTCTTATGCTGGCTCCGTAGCTGCTTGTTTTACCTTTTTCCCCTCCCTCACCGTAAAGAGCAGAGAGGAGGGAGGGTTGGAGGGGGAGGGAGCAGAGCGGAGAACAGACTCGGATCTACCATGTGCCTGGGGATCCCATTTCAGCAGGGGCACCGGCCCCGCCGCGCCCCGGCCAGTCACCTACATCCCTAACATTGATCCTGCTTGTTAATGTACATTTAACATAAAAATAATTATAGTTACGATGAAAACGATCATTAAATACGCAATACAAAAACCGGTCGATTTCTTTATCCCCCTACTAAAAATGGACTATTCCATCTTGACATCTTCCGGGTCAGAGGTGAACTCGGAGGCTAATTCTGTGGCTAGCTGATTGTGCTGGGTTTCTTGGATAAATCCGCAGAGAACCCCGCTGTTTCAAGCCAAATTAACGCGGCCGGAGGATTTTATTGTGTGTTTTGTGTCGACCACTCGACGGTGAGTCGTTAGTTTTATGTATTTTAGTTACTTTTCATTAAATCTGTTGACTACCTATAGAATGTTGACATCTTCCGGGTCAGAGGTGAACTGGACGCTAACTCTGTGTCTAGCTGGTTGGTTGTGCTGGGTTACTAATGGATAAATCCGCAGAGAACCCCGCTGTTTCAAGCCAAATTAACGTGGCCGGAGGATTTTATTGTGTGTTTTGTGTCGACCACTCGACGGTGAGTCGTTAGTTTTATGTATTTGGGTTACTTTTATGTATAAATGCGGTGGCGACACACCCGTGTATTTGAGATTTAAAAGTGGTTTTAGGGATTAAAAGATCATTCTCTTTTTTGTTAATTTCGTGGCCGAATAGAATATATGTACGTAAAGTATTAAATAAATCCTTTGATTTTTGTAATTTCATCCTTTTAGGATCATTTTAGTTACTTTTCAGTTGGCAATGTAGTGCAAATATTGCATAACGCTGCCGGCTACCAATTGTCGAATATAAATAGCGGATTAGATTAGCTTCCCCTAATTTTCATAAGACATTTGTGCTTTTGAAATTGTGGACCTAAAAAAATTAATAAGCGTTTTAGAAATTGTGGAACAAATTTTTTGATTAGCGTTACCCACCACTGACTAATTAAAACTTTTAAGTAGTTACTTTCACCCAGTCCCTTTTTCATCGCATGCTTCCAAAAGTGAACAATTATGTTTGCATTCTGCATCTGTCTGTTAGCAAAATATCTTATGAAAAACTGAACAGATTTTGATTAAACCTTCAAGAAATAATCACTGAATGGCTCTCTACGACTGGTTGACTTTTAAAGTACATCCAATTAAAGATGGCTGCCACAGCTAACTGAACTTAAAAAACACAAAATTGACTACAACTCAGTCAATCTGACAAGAAATCGAGATAACATTTGGTGTGGTAGTAGCTAAGACTCATTCCCAAAACATATTCAAAGGACTATTAGAATGCATAAGATCTTTCTTTAAAATTATAACGTTATTTATTTGGAATCAATGGTGTCGGACTGTTAGCAAAATATCTCATGACCCGCTGGACAGATTCTGAAAAATCTTTCAAGAAATAATAAACAGATATTTCTTTACTGCTGATTAACTTTTGGGTACAATTGAATTGAAGATGGCTGTAGCAGGCAATTGAAATAAGCCAACTCAAAAATGGTTCTAATTCCGTTAATTTTACAGATATGGAGTTAAGTGATTGTTTGTTTAAAGTTATTTTATATATTCTTTTAAATAATGGGGTGATATAAGATTTTTTTCTTCTTTCTGCATTCTTTTCATTCAATGTTTTCTTTTTGATGAATTTGTTTTATTTTGTCTCTTTTAAATGAATGAATACATTAATTAAATAAAATATTAAATAGCTTTACATTTGCTAAGTTCATGGCATGAACCAACACAGACATGTTCCTGTTTTTAGTATTTTGCATTGTTTTATAATGTAGCTGTTTATTATGATATGATGTGAAGCCACGGTCCAGGGGGAAGCTGAAAGCAGCTGGCCGGAATTTGAGCGCCCATCCTGGGATGAAAAAGAAAAACACACTGCTGAAGCCGGCGTAAAACTAACTTGAACGCAGTTTAATGTGGCGCTATGGCTCTGCAGACATTGAACGTTGCTGTCTTGCAATGTTTAGTGTAAAATACTTCCACACAACTGACATGTTACAATGAAAAGTCGGCTAGCTGCTAGCTAAGATGTTACTCACCAGTGTTGCCAGATCTTGCAACAGAAACAAGTGACCAGCTCCATGAAAACAATCCCAAAACAAACAACCCGCTCTTTGAAAACAATCCCAAAACAAACAACCCGCTCTTTGAAAACAATCCCAAAACAATCCCAACTGAGTATTCACTAGTCCTCACGCTGTAGCTGATTGCAAACTATGAAATGGATTTCATGAATTTGAGGCGGGACTTGTTGCTCTAGGTTCATGAGACACGCCTTCATTCAGGAAATCCATTCCATAGCTTGAAACCAACGCGTATCATGGATTGGAAAATATCGGCAGGTTGGATCAAAAATCTGATACGTAAACAAGGTTGGTATCGGATGGTTTCCGCTTCTTGCTCGGAGGACGGGCCACAGGTAGGCCAGGCTCCGTGTTACACGGGCACCGGCCCGTGTTGGCCCCACCCCAGAACTGCCACAGCGCTGGAGGCATGTCTGGCAGAGGTTCTTATACCCAGGCAGAGTAGTCCTCTAAACCAGGAACAGGTGTGGAGTGGTGGCTGATTAGGATTGGCTGCAGCTGATTAGAGAGAAAATGGCTTGTGGACCTAGTACTCTGCAATAATAGCAAATAATAGCATAATGACTAACAACACATTGTGATGTATATAGGTTCAACACAGATCATACAGTGTTGAAAGCCAGAGAATAGTAGTGGGTGTAGTCTACATTTTCCTACAGGGTATGTTGTGCTTATAAACCAAAGTACACTGGTTAGTACAATGTAATAGTCAATTTATTTTGATTTTTAAGTCTATTAAACATTTCAAAATGTATCTGATGCTTATATGTGAATAAATGTACAACAAACTTTCAACAACAGAGAGATTTGTATTAAAAACATGTTGTAGAATTTATAAAACCGTATCAAAGCAAAACATTTTCAAGTATTAAGTAGTAAGTAGAGAAGTATTAATTATACAAAAACTGGTTGAACCAACTCAGTGTGTCTATAAAATGATCCAGATTTGCTGACAACGACATATGCCCAATGATATGTCACGTGTCATTGGGCACTTTTAACTAGGGGTGCAAATCTCTCAGTGTCTGGAGAATCGATTCAATTCCGATTTTTGGTGTCACGATTCAATTCAAAATCGATTTTTCCATTCAGAAACGATTTTTGATTCAGAAAAGATTTTTCTATTAAAATGGTCATAAATTTAGTTTCAGTTTTGTAACTGACAAGCTGAAAAGAATAAACAACAATGTAAACAAATGGAACATTTATTTAAAACAAAAATTTTAAGTTCCTTATTGTATCAAATTTTTTTGCATCGTTTGATATGCAAATATTTATACCAAAAATAGGAACAAATAATATAGGAATGCAATAATTCTGTAACTTTAATAACCAGTATTAGGTTAGCTTTTTGTTATGTTACTTATAGAAGATTATTGTTTGAATTGATAGTTTGGACTTGTTTTGTTTTTGAAAAAAGGGGGAGATAAAATAAGATTTCTTCTTCTTTCTGCCACCTTTCATTTGATGTATTCTTTTATATACTATGAGATATGGTTTTATTTTCTTTATCTTTTCAGAGTCAGAGTCAGAGAGAATTTATTGTCATTTGCACCGCATGTAGTACATGTGTTGAAAACGAGATTATGTACACAGGGTCCCAGTTACATCCAACAACAAATGCAAGAGAAATACAATAATAACATCTAGGATTAACTAAGAGAGACATCACATCAGCTAGTAATACACTAAGCCCTAATGTAGTAGAAAAACATCATTATAAACAGCAGCACGAACATGAGCAGATGGTCACAGATGAACGCAGCAACAAGAAACAGATCAGTATCAGTATGATGTGACATTTTGCAGTGTTTATTCTTATTATTTATTTATTCATGAGTCTGACAGCCTCAGGGTAGAAGCTGTTTCTCAGTCTAGTGGTTCTACATTTGATGCTCCTCAACCTCCGTCCCGAGGGGAGTGGTGCAAAGAGTGAGTGTGCTGGGTGAGTGAGGTCTTTCATGATGCAGGTGGCTCTTTTTCTGCATCTGGAGGTGTAAATGTCTGTGATGGTGGGGAGACTGACTCCCACAGACTTCTGTGCAGCCTTCACCACTCTCTGCAGAGCTTTTCTCTCTGCAACTGTGCAGCCTCCATGCCACACGTTGATGCTGGAGCACAGGACGCTCTCCACTGCACACCTGTAGAACGAGGTGAGGACTGGGCTTCTCAGACCGGCTCGTCTCAGCCGTCTGAGGAAGTAGAGTCTCTGATTTTGTGTTTTAATGTAAAAAAAAACAATAGATTTTGGGGCTTTTAGAATCAATTCTGAATCGCCAGGACTAAGAATCTGAAAGTTATGCACCATAACTCATGTTCCCTGAAGGAAGGGAACGAGGTGCAACATATCACTATGGGAAATTGCACCCGCGTAGTTTACCTGAAGGAATACAATCACGCCTTTATGGCAGGGGCGTCAGCGTCGCGCCAGAGGCCCCTCTGGGTACTTAAGCCGCTGACGCCCATCCATCGATCTCCAGAATGCACGTCACTGAGCTTTCAGCATTGAAAGGGTCAGGTCAGGGGCGCAACTACATACTTTTGAGGTGGATGCGAAAACATCAACGCGCCCCCCCCCCCCTTTTTTTTTTACCTGCCGCCTCATACAGCTTTCCTCCCTTAGTCATGCACTTAGAAAATACAGTAGCAATATTACAGATTTTTTTAATGTTACATATTATATCAGGTGATCATTCCAATCATAAACAAATAAGAAGTTTAATAAAGTAAAAATATATAACAATAGTGGTAATCAGTGCTCAATATTTTATGTAGCGAAAATATGAAATCTTAACAGCCTGGAGTCCATGTCAGTGTTTTAACATTTATGACATTTAAACTGTTACTTTCCATGAAAGAAGACAATGAAAGATGGTCATCAGAAATTCAAACCATCATGGTATACAGTATAGGTTTTTGTTGCCTCCCTAATGTAATTATTCCTACCTGATGTCATCACTTGTCTCCTCTATCACTGACCTCGTGTCTGTCTCCTTCACCCTTTGTCTGTGGCATTCTGCACTGTCATATGGTCAAAAAAGCATTATATATTAGTTGTAAAAATTACAGATCTTAATACAGTTTTTAAAAATAATGTTTACATGTTATTGCTTGGGATTAAGTAGCTGTTCCCTCACTTCCACCTGCATTAGACCAACCTGTTGCCTTCCCCAGTCTGTCCTGATTCCTCTGTCATCTTCTCTTCCTTCTCTCCATCCTCACAGCTGAATGACATTAATTTTGTGTTAAGTAGGTTTAAAAATACAGCAGTCAAACCACAATAGAAATGAAACTTTAATTTAAATGATCTCCTTGTTGGATAACAGTTACTGACTGGACATTTCATCTGATCTGACTTACCAGATACATCACAACACACACCACTGTAGTGATATTAAATAAGACATTTAAACTCAAGTGTCCCTCTGCCAAAAAGGTTGGAACATGGGTCACTAATCTTTTTGAGTCTAAGGGCTATAGTGACACTGAGGAGATACACACATAAACTTGTACAACTCATCTTTAATTAAAGAATCAATAATAATAAATGTACATATGAGTGAATAAATTGCAGCACTGCGTTGGAACATAGCTGGGAACTGCCACCACAGTTTTGCTTTCCTGTGTTAATGTTTCCTGAGTTTTATTTAGGTGATTCTTACACTTAGTGTGTGGATGTGTGTGTGACACGTATCAAATATTCATAAAAATATTAAACAAATCACGTCTAGGGGAGGCAACATTTATTTAACAGCCAAATATGGGACGATTCATATTAGGCTAGCTTTAGCTAATACCTGAATATTTACAAGCCTCCTGTCCTGCTCATACACTGACTGTACTTACCTAATATCTTTTGACCACACTGAAAGGCTTTTTTCCATCCTGCCAAAAACTTCGGGAGCTACGAGCTTTAAATATCCAAATGCATTTTGTTAAAAGACAAAGTTGTTATAACCTTAAGGGAACAGAGATGTTTATAAAACCACAATTCAGAACTAGTTTGAAGGGACGTTCTACCTCAATCCAGGGAATTAGATTATGGAATGGCTTGGAGAATGTAGTTAAAAATGCCAAGTCAATGTTTACATTTAAGAAAATGATCAAAATGAATTTGTTAAAAAAATATATATGAAATGACGTATTGTGTATTGTATTAGTTAGAAAATTAGAAAGAGTTAGTCATTTTGTACTGTTGGTGGAAGATTATTATTGTTTAATCTGATTGTTTGAAAAAAGGGGCAGATATAATAAGATTTATTCTTCTTTCTGCTACCTTTCATTTTTTTATATTTTGTACATTATCATTTATGGGATTGTCTTGTATTGTGTTTCTTTTGTAAAAAAAAAGAACAAATTTAATAAACATAAACTTCCTTCTCCCTTTTTCTGTTTTGCGCCCTGGATATTTTTCTTTTCTGCCGCTCCAGTGCACGAGTGAAAAAATAAATAAATAAATAACGCGCCTGTGGGCGCGTGTTCACAGCAGCACCTGTGTGTGAAGGGAGAGCAGAGAGATAGGAGGAGGGAGGTGAAGGAACAGGGGGGCGCCTAATCAGTGCTGTTCCTGTTATTGTCATTTCATGCAGTTAAAGAAAATGCCTGCTAGAAAAACGTTTTTTTTTCTTCTAGAGACAGTTTTGACGCCCTCTTAAGTACAGCGCCCCCATGCGGTGCATCCACGGCATAGCGCCCATTTGCGCCACTGGGCCAGATATGTTGCACCTCGTTCCCTTCCTTCAGGGAGCATGAGTTATGGTGCATAACTTTCAGTTCCCTTATCAGTCTTGTCACTCGGTGTAACATATCACTATGGGAACATAATTCATTCACGCCCTTGAAATGCTCAGTAAAATAGAATATAGAATAGAATAGAATATATCTTTATTGACCTTGACATTGCACCGGGGCACAAAGACAACGTTAATGATTACGCACATTCATCATAGGATAGGGACGAGCGCACGAAGTCGCAGCAGTATAAAAACCGCGCCACCACAATCAGATATGGAAAAATGCATCCTAGTGTGAACGTCCGCCTTTTATCCAATAGGCATCTTAATGTCGCTTTCTACTGTATGTTAGAAAGGACAGCCTGAGTGACATCACACGCAGTAACATCCAAACTGTAATGCTTTGCAAACGTGTTCATTGAACTCCAGTTCGCAGCAGCACAGATGTCTGCAACTGGTACACCCTTGAACAGTGACCATGAGGTGGCCAAGCACCGAGTAGAGTGGACACGCACTCCAGAGGGTACTTGTTGACCTTTGCTATTGTACGCCCTTTTAATGGCCTCAGTCACCCAGTGTGAGAGGCACTGTTTTGATAGGGCCTTACCAGTAGCTGGTGCAGAAAAGCACACAAACAGTTGATTTGTTTTTCTTCATTCGGTTGTTCTCTGCATGTAAGTGCTTAAAGCTCTCACGGGATAGAGAGCCTTCAGCCTTTCCTGTTCCTGAGTGAGGATAGGAGCAGGTGGAAAAGAAGAGAGTTCAAAGTTCAGACTTCTGGGGTTTAAAGTCAAAACTTGAATATATGCAGGATTAGGCCTTAGGGTGACCTTTGACCCGTCAGGGGCGAACCTGGTGCACATTGGATATACGGACAAAGCGTGGAGGTCACCCACACGTTTTGCCGAGCAAAGAGCCAGGAGAAGAGCGGTCTTGTAAGATAATAAGTCTATCTTAATGTCGCTCAGTGGTTCGAATGGGGGATCACAGAGAGCCCCCAAGACCATGCTAAGATCCCATCCAGGGGTCAAAATCCTGCTGGGGGGCCTCCTCCTTAGCACGCCCTTCATAAATCTTATTATGAACGGATGTGCGCTAGGTGTCCTGTTTCCCCAGCCTTCGTGACAAGCTGAAATTGCAGATAGGAACACCTTAATCGTTGAGAAAGAGCAACCTTTCTCCAGCAAGTCCTGAAGAAAGGTGAGTAGCTGAGCTAGGTCACATGAATAAGAAATAATATTTCTTTCTGTGCACCAAGCTTCAAAAATATGCCATTTCAGAGTCAGAGTCAGAGTCAGAGAGAATTTATTGTCATTTGCACCGCATGTAGTACATGTGTTGAAAACGAGATTATGTACACAGGGTCCCAGTTACATCCAACAACAAATGCAAGAGAAATACAATAATAACATCTAGGATTAACTAAGAGAGACATCACATCAGCTAGTAATACACTAAGCCCTAATGTAGTAGAAAAACATCATTATAAACAGCAGCACGAACATGAGCAGATGGTCACAGATGAACGCAGCAACAAGAAACAGATCAGTACAGTATCAGTATGATGTGACATTTTGCAGTGTTTATTCTTATTATTTATTTATTCATGAGTCTGACAGCCTCAGGGTAGAAGCTGTTTCTCAGTCTAGTGGTTCTACATTTGATGCTCCTCAACCTCCGTCCCGAGGGGAGTGGTGCAAAGAGTGAGTGTGCTGGGTGAGTGAGGTCTTTCATGATGCAGGTGGCTCTTTTTCTGCATCTGGAGGTGTAAATGTCTGTGATGGTGGGGAGACTGACTCCCACAGACTTCTGTGCAGCCTTCACCACTCTCTGCAGAGCTTTTCTCTCTGCAACTGTGCAGCCTCCATGCCACACGTTGATGCTGGAGCACAGGACGCTCTCCACTGCACACCTGTAGAACGAGGTGAGGACTGGGCTTCTCAGACCGGCTCGTCTCAGCCGTCTGAGGAAGTAGAGTCTCTGATGACCTTTCTTGATCAGGCTGGTGGTGTTGTTGCTCCAGCTGAGGTTATCATTCATGTGTACACCCAGGTATTTGTAGCTGGAGACCACCTCCACCGCAGATCCACCTATATACAGTGGGGTGTGGGTGTGTTTGTTCCTTCTGAAGTCCACAATCATCTCCTTCGTCTTCTTCACATTCATGTGAAGGTTGTTCTCTTTGCACCAGCTCTCCAGATGTTCCACCTCCTGTCTGTAGCTGGATTCATCATTATCTGTGATGCATCCCA
Organism: Garcialebias charrua; assembly: GCA_038048925.1. Taxonomy (NCBI): domain Eukaryota; kingdom Metazoa; phylum Chordata; class Actinopteri; order Cyprinodontiformes; family Rivulidae; genus Garcialebias; species Garcialebias charrua. The sequence continues at coordinate 21,967 of JBBPBX010019971.1, read as the reverse complement.
CCACAGCTGTATCATCTGCAAACTTAACAATATGACAGCCTGGATGTGTGGCTATACAATCATATGTGAGCAGAGTGAACAGAAGAGGGCTCAGCACACATCCCTGAGGAGAGCCAGTGCTGAGGGTGATGGTGGAGGAGGAGAAGTTGTGGATCTTCACGGACTGTGGTCTGTCTGTTAAGAAGTCTAAGACCCAGTTACAAATAGAGGGGCTTAGTCCAAGTGTGGATAGTTTGTCTATCAGAGTTTGGGGGATCATGGTGTTGAAGGCAGATGTGAAGTCCACAAAGAGCAGACGCACGTATGAGTCCTTCTGATCCAGGTGGGTGAGAGCAGTGTGGACCGTGCATAGAGAGACTGTGTTGACACAGCATGTGCATTTTGAATGTTTTTTCCACATTCTCTGGCAGGCCTGAGACTATCAGTCTGTTCTTCTCCGCCACCAAGCTAAAATTAGCCGCAGTTCTCAGCCTAATAGGCAAAACTGTTCCTTCTGGTGACGTAGACGGTCCCTGGAGAGGAGCAGGTGGTAGGACCAGCTCTCTCTCAGAGACCCTGATTCCAGTGGTCCTTTGAAGGTCAACCAGGTTAGGAAGAGGACCTTCCCACAGATGTACCTCCATACCTTTCTGACCAAGAGTGTTTGGAAGCCGAGACAATATGCTGTCATTATTAGATAAAGGCTGAACAGAGTGTCTACTTTTCCTCCTTTTGTTGGGGGTCATGGGTCGAGGGAGATGCACGTTTTGTAAACGAGCAGATCTCCTGACTCCAGCACGTTCCCTGTTTGGGTCAGCACAGTGAGCGCGGTCACATGCTGCAGAATCACTGTTCAAGCATGGCGTATCACCCATTGAAAACAATGGGACAACTATAGCATTAGAATGAATGTGTGACACTGGTGTTGGCCTGTGGGCTTCTGTCGCGGACCCCCCGTCCCTTACTGGCATTTGATGAATGAGTGGCCAGGAAGGTGGGTCGTCAGATTCTGTCGACGCGCACCCTTGGAGCGCGGACGTGTCACGGATTTGGTTGATTTGTGTATTCCTGGCTCCGAGGTTTAGAACGGAGCGGGGGTGGAACACGTGACACCGCTCGCCTGCCTCTGTGAGGAGACACGGGCCTGTTTGCAGGCGCCTCTGTGCTTGTCTGTTGCAGACAGAGCAAAGGCGCCCTGCTGTGGTTTATCAATTAGGCTAATACCCCGTGAGCCGTGAGGGAGGGGGGGAAGATGGCCCCTGCCCTATATGTCAGCTGGGAGAACAGAGGGGACTGTTCTGCTGATGTTACTGTGTTTGTTGTTGTTGTTGTTTTTTTTTGTGAGTCAAGAAAACAGAGTCTGTTTTTTTAACTTTATTCGTACTTATGTGTAACAACATATTTGGCTTTATGTCACTCACAGCAGAAAGAACATGATTTGTGTCTAAAACAGAATCACCAGCTTTTTGTACCGTGCTACAAACAAAGTTTGGACGTGAAAAGATCATTTCCCGTACCGCGTGGGCGGGTGATCGTGTAAAGTTATGAAGCGGACCTGGTTCATCAGGCACGCTTCTGTTTGGTGTCCCGGTTTGCCGAGGAGGTTCTGTACCGGTCCGTCTCGCGGGGAACAAATCTGTTCTTACTCCAGGCGTGTTTGGTCCGAGGTGGAGCCGGCGGTGGTCTCTGCCGGTGCTCGACCTCGTACGCCGGCCGCTTTTGCTGTGGGGCACGTGTGGCTGAGTGGTGTCGAGGCTGCGGTGCTCTGCTCCCAGCTGATTCCCTGAGGGGGGCGAAGGTTCTCCTGGGGATGCCCACCCGGAGAGCTTCAGCCTATTTGCGCCTCTGGTCCAGCCTGGTCTGAATTTGATTGAGTGCTTTTCCAAAAAGCCCCGTCGGTTCTATTGAATGGTGGAGAAAAGGAATTTTCTGTCACTCCGGGAGGTCAGTCAGGGTCATCCACAGATGGCGTATTGCTATGACCACTTCAGCCATTCCCCTGCCCTGAGCAACAGCTGCTGTCCCCATCATGCGGAGCACTAATGGTACATCCAGGCCGAACGCGATTTCAACGGCAAAAAAGCTCAACACGCACGCAAGTGGATGCACTGGACCCAGTGGTGTCCAAACCAGAACGTGAAATTGTGGCTGCGTTGCGGCGGCGGGGGGGGAGGAGCTTACCGGTACACCGAGTTCCTCTCTGCACTCCGCCAGGCAAGGAGCTTTTTATTTTTGTCCCTGTAGAGCAGACTTGACTGGTCGTGAAGGAATTGTCGCGAACACACAGCTACAATGAGTTTCTCTTCCATAGTCCACGACCTCGCGGGTCTTTCCTGCGTCCCACAAACAATACGTCACATTGCTGCGCATTACCCCCGCCCCCTCGTTTCCACGTCACATAGCGGACTCCCCCTTTCTCCTCCACCCGACTCTCCTGATTGGTCGGACACGCGTTCACGAGTTTGAACGGCGAAAATCTTCAGCATGTTGGAGGCGGGCTTTGGAGGCTGACGCGGGTTCACGTGCACGGAAAACGCTCTCCAGCACGCTCAACACGCACGCGACGTGACGCCAGACGCCAGGAGGCGCCTGGAGGTGCGTCCCCCATTGACTTTGCATGTAAACCGGACGCTCCTGCAGTAGAAAATGCATTCGGTCTGGATTCACCTAAAGTCTGTTGCCCTACGGGCTTCATCCAGCAGCTCGGCGGCAGCTTGCTTGTCTGTCGTTTGTTGGAGCTGGAGCTCCTGTAGTTTTTCAGCCAGGTAAGCTTGCATTATTGCGGACGCTTTTATTGCGCGCGCTACGAGGCCCTGAGCCCTGTAGCACTTCTCAAGCAGAGAAGCCGAGGCTCGACAGGCTTTGCTAGGGAGAGTTGGTTTTATCCCGGATGACTTGGGAGCCAGATGAGACGCCAACGTGTCCTCAATTTGAGGCACGTTGGCTATTCCCACCTCATCCATCCCATCCACGTCGAGGAACTGCGAGAGCGGCAGCAGCATGGGAGCTCTGGGCTGAGACCAGGTGCGAGTCAGCTCTGTGAGGAACACGGGCACACGGGAACACGGGCATCCTTTTCCTTGTGGCGGCCTGCTGCTTTGAATAAAAATCATTTCCTGCCAACCTCGTGACTTGTTGACGAGGTGTAGGCTCCGGCCATGGGATTTGCAGCGCGTCCGCTGCTCTGTGACACAAGTCAAACAGAGCAGGGATGGAAAAGTCCGTCTCAGGGAGCACAGGTACCGGGGTGCGGGAGAGGTCTTCTCCCTGTTCCTCGTACCCGACGTTGGCCTCGTCCGCAGAAAACTCACCTAAGGCTGAAATCGAGATCTTGTCCTCGTTCATCATGCCTCGAGTGTCAAAGTCGACAGGGGGGCCAGCACATCTGGGTTGTCGCCCCATTCGACTTGGGTGCTGTCATCCAAAGCCATGCTCTCGAGCTCCGGCGTGGGAGTGTGTGGAGAAGCAAGTAAAGCTTCTGGCACGTCGTTGACAACCTGCGACGGTTCCCTCCTGTCTGGACAGACAAACATTTTAAATATTATCTCATTAGCTTAGTGAACTTTTTAAATTGTGGATCCTGTTTAGGAGAAGCAGACTTTTCTTCAGTGTGTAAAATAAAATAAAAAGCAAAATGTTGGCTGGCTTTTATAACGATCCTGAATCAAGAAGGTATAGGACAGTGTGCTGACTAAATACAGTACAATTAAAATGGATGGAAATGGCTTGTGGCTGGCACGGTGGAGAAGTGGATAGAGCTGTTGCTTCTCAGCGAGAAGGTCGCCAGCTCAAATCTTGGCCCGGGCCCTCTATGAGTGGAGTTTGCATGTTCTTTCCATGCATGCATGGGTTTTCTCCGGGTACTCCAGTTTCCTCCCACAGATTAAAAACATGTACCGTATTTTTCCGGCCGTTAAGTCGCTCCGCCCCATAAGTCGCTTTTGTCCAATATGTCCAATAAATTGGAAAAATCCATAAATATGTTGCTTCGCCCCATAAGTCGCATCTATTATGCGTCACTGCTGACGCGTCGCGTATGTTACGCGTCACCGTTGACAACCCGAAATGTGGGCTGATGTTTTGCCCTGCTGGCAATAGCGGCCACAGGGGCGTGCACGGAAGGACTTTAACAAGATTAACACGGTAAAAACAATTATTTGTTTGCTGAAAATTATAGCAAAGATGTGTCTTAGCTTAACCTTTCCTTAATAAATTCATGTAATGGTCAAATCAGCTGGATAAAAAAAAGTAGTTTAGCTACGTGCACGCGCGCGGGTGGGACCGCTTTATTTCTTTAAAATTTAGCAAGATAAACACTTAAAAATATATATTTGTTAGCTGACATTATAGCAAAAGTGTTTCTGAGCTGTGCCGCCGCTGTGGCGCAGGGAGATAAGCGGGTGGCTATGCTTGAGGCTTTCACCTCTCCACAGGCGTTGCGGGTTCACATCCCAGACCCGACGAGCTCCTTTCTCTGGTGTCTCCCCCCCTCTCTTCCGTTTCGCCCTCTCCCTCTCCAATAAAGGCCACTAGTGCCCAAAAAAATGTAAAAAAATAAAATAAAAAATAAAGTGTTTCTGAGCTTAACTTTTCCTTAATAAATTCCCGTAATGGTCAAATCGGCTGGATTAAAATTGTTTCGCTTTGAAGTCTTCCAAACGGTCGCGCGCTGCGAAAATAAATTATAAATAAATCGAATTTTAGCTCAAACATCCCCTAAAGATAATAAGTTGTAAATATCCATCCAGTGATTACTTTATGTAAGTTTCATCAAAATCTGTTGTGTGGTTCATGAGCTATTTTGCTAACAAACACTAGTTCAGACTTACCTCCAGAATTTAGGAGGCCGGGCTGCGACAGAGTGAGTCCAAGCATAGGAGGCTTTTTTTGGTCACATGAGCTGGGAACGGTCGGTGGACCCTAACGGCCGAAAGTGGTACTGCTGCCCCTAGCGGCCGAAAGTGGTACTGCTCCATTTTTTTCGTCAGAATGAATGGAAATTGTCATATCTCAGCCAGAAATTGGTCTAAAAATATGGAAAAAAAATCCATAAATATGTCGCTTCGCCCTATAAGTCGCAGGACATGAAAATTAGTTTAAAAACACTGCGACTTATAGGCCGGAAAATACGGTATGTTAGACTGATTGGTAACTCTAAATTGTCTCCAGGTGTGAGTGAGAAAGTGAATGGTTGTTTGTCTCTTTGTCTCTATGTGTCCCTGTGATGGACTGGAGACCTGTCCAGCATGTCCCCCGCCTTTCACACAGTGATAGCTGGATATGGGAACCAGTGACCCCTGTGATCGGAAAAGGGAGAAGCAGGTAAAGATAATGGATGGATGGAAATGGCTTGTAAATTGTTTAAACTTTATATTAACTAAAACAGAAATAAAATGTATAGAACATTGAAACTCGGTCGTAAGTAGGTCATGCTGCTTTGCGTCCTCCCCACCCCCACTCCACACCCACACACACACACTGAAAGTATTGGATATTGAGTAGACAACTTATTGTAAGGATGTTGAAAGTGAAACGTTTTGCTTCAGTCTGGATTTTACCAGCGCAAAAGTCCAGGCCTCACATTCTGCACTTTCAATTTCACAAGTTGGTAAATGTTTTCCTAGAGGTATAGATTTAAACTTTGAACAAGCAGCTTTTAACGTGAAGAATATTTTACCATGAGTGAGGTTAAACATGGAGGTTATGATGTGTTTTTGGCCTAACCAGTTAGCAAAACCTTTCCTGGACTGTTACAAATTTAGTTGTAAAATTTTAACATATTGTTCAATTACTGATGCTGTTAAAATATATGTTAAAGTTGTTGGTTGCTTGCCCCCATAATGTCAAGTCTGACATTAGATACTTTCATCTGTTTTTAAAGGAAGATAACTTTTATCTTCTCTAATCAAGAGGACAAAACTGAAATTTAAAAATAAGTCTGTTCCCTCAGTCTGAATGTTTTGAAAAATCCGACATTATTTTTAAAGATCTTAGTTTCAATAGTTGTGTTTGAACTATTTTTAGCTAAGAGTTGGGTTTTAATGGTTCACAGATAAGTGCAATCTTTTTTTATTGACTCGGTGCTCAAACACTTTTGGAAGCAGCCATTCTCACAGCGTCTTGGCCTTTGCCTCTGTGTTTTGGTTGACCTCTTAATGCAGAAAATTCTGCATTGTCAGAGAGAGACCAAACTGACCATGAAGACACTCACCATGATTTGTTCTGTCAAGTCAAGCTGAAAAATAAGACAATGACATGGTTTGGCAGAAAGTGGGTCACGTTGGGGACCTTTGACATACTTAACTGATGAAAATACAATTCACATACGCAAGATGAATTTGCTATAACATGCAGACACAAATACAAAGTAGCAAACTATGTTTACCTCAGCAAGTTTCTCTGGACTGTCGTAAAATCAGAATCTGGTCTAACTGTTGCATAATGCAAGTAGTGATCTGCAGAGCACTCTTTAGTGTCCGCTCTTAAAATGGTGTGTGAATATTTTGTTTCTCTTATTATTTGGCTTTCCTGTTTTACGCCGTCAGAGGTGTTTCTTGTGGTGTGTGTGTGTGTGCTCGTTTGTTCAGGCGTGTGTGTGTCCTGGTGGACTGACAAGTCATTAGAAGGTTAAATGAGATCTGTTGTTCGAATGCTCTGCTGATTAGGCTGAACTGGTTGGGGCCAGTGGGCACCTGCCATAATCCGGCCAAATCTCATCCATCACACACTGACCTGGCTGCAGCCCAAGCCACTGGTCATCGCTGAGGCCTGGGGGCCTTAAACCCCC
>JBBPBX010019971.1:0-13498 GCA_038048925.1 Garcialebias charrua | reverse complement strand
TTTGTGTTGGAAAAAGTAGAATAAAGCAGCATGTTTCACTTTTTTCTTACACATGATTTTTTTTCTGTATTAGTTTAGCTATACAGTACAACCACTTAAAAACTCTGTGTGCCCTGATGCTACTTGTGTTTGAACTGATAGTTTGAATTGATTTTGTTTAAGAAGGAGCAGATCTGATATTTTTTTCCTTCTTCTGCTGCCTTTCATTTTACGTTTTGTTTTTAATTTTTTTGTTTTTAAATTGTCTTTGTGTTTTAAAATTGAAATGAATTAATTAAATAAATAAATAAATATTCATTAATCCATAAAGTCTCAACCAGACGAACTAAGCTGAAGGTGCTAATCTAATCCAGACTTCATCCTTTGTGTTAACAAAAATCAATAAAAAATATAATAAGTGGCCCGTGCACCTCACAACCCCCAGCTGTCAGCTATAGATGAAAATCAGATCACGGATTATTAACAACACATCTAAATTAAATTCTCTTTGCATTCATTTTTGGAATTAGGCCAAAAGCTGCTGGGGGTCCTTACCAAAAAATAACTATCAGAAAAATTGTCTTGTGTTTTTTTAAAAACAAGTTTAACCTTTTACTAATTATAAAACTAGTATCACTGGAGCAGCTTGTGGAGTTAAGAGTTTGAATTCTAGGGATATTCCATCAGTATTTATTAAAGAAGTGCATCTAAAAGGCGAGGAAGAGAGAAGAGAGCCGGGGTAACATGCAAAAGAAAGAAGGGATGGATGAAATCAAGCTACAGTATTACAGAAAAAGTCTAATCTTATGCATATGTTTATAGATAAACAGAATATTTTAAGTAATAGCCAGCATGGGCTTACAACAAATAATTCAACAACAATGGCTCTCATAGAATGGAATAGAATATATCTTTATTGGCATATCTGCACCAAGGTACAAAGTTTTGCAATTGGCGCACGCACCATCCGAAGAGGGACGTACGCACGGAAGCCGCAGCAGTATAACCGCGCCGCCAACAATCAGATATGGAAAAAGGAACATACAGTCGGATAATCATTGGTATTCAAAAAAGAATCTATCACATTTTGTCTTAGGACACTCTATGATAAAGTCGAAAAAACTCTACCAGCTTCAGCACGGATAAAGACAAAGACATGTTGCATTTGATGGCAAGCAGGGAGATAGTCCGTGAGTAATCATTTCAGATAAGCACAGTCTGCAGATGGCCTCAGCTCGGCTCCATCTGAATGCACACAGAGACCTCTGGGGGGAGGGGGGCAGCGACAGTTTTCAACAGCTTTCGACTCCAGGAGAAGTTTACAGTCAGCCTCTTTTCAAGGTTGCTCTGAGTCCCGATTAGATTAGTTGCTTTATTTATTTTCAGGCCAGGCTACAGTGTACTTTGACTGTAGCCTTGAAGTCCAGGTGCTGTCTAGGTCCAAATCGCCGAATCATGTGAGGTTCCGAGCTACAAATCCCCATCTGTGCCCTGATGAAACGCGGTCGGCTGTAAACGAGTCCCAAAACGCACTGCAGGTCCGCGGCTGTCCACCACTGCTCCCATCGTGCGATTCAGCTCGTACAACAGCTGGGTCGTTGAGGTCATAGCCCGGATCAAAGAATCTTGTTGAGCAGGAAGTTTCGCCAGCGCGTTGATCGCCGCGGCGGTCTCCCTCAGCTTCCAGTAGCAGAAACCTCCGCCAACGCCAAAAAGCAGAGCAGCTGCCACCAATATTCCAATAATCCACAAATCTTCCACGTCTTCGACAGAAAGAACGGTCAGACACATTAACTTCCACTCGCTCCACGAGTCCATAATGTAGCCCACCGCATGCGTGTCGATGGGGCATGCCGGTTCTCCTGGTCCGGAGCGCTTCGTGGAAAAAATTTTATCGATAGAGGAAACAGCCCACGCAATTAAATCCATTTCAAATTGGTTCGAGTGAGCACTGAAGAGTTACAGACGAGACAAAAATGCAGAAGCAGGGGGAGGAAAACTTTAGGGAGGAGAGGAGCAGAAAGAGAAGCGACCTGCTTTGCCAAGTGCCGGAATGAAACCAATAGAAGAGATAACAAATGCTGTTGATCAAAAACAGTACTGTGTTAGCATTTTTGTTGATTTATAAAAAGGCCTTTGACACTATTGACCACACCATTCTCCTTGAAAAACTGACTAAATATGGCATTAGAGCAGGGGTCACCAACGTGGTGCCCCCAAGGACCATTTGAGGTGCCCTCGGATCTGTTCTAAAAATAGCACAACTCACTACTAAGCTGCATTTAAATTTAAATTTTATTCAGTTGTTATTCTTTTTTTTGTATTTATATATATTTTAAAATGTATATCTTAAAAATATGTTCTTAAAAATATGTTTATTATACATTTTCTTCAATTTACGCTTTGTTATTTCCGAAGAGTTTATCAAACTGGTGCATTTAGGAGCCAAGATGGTCTAGTGGCAGGGCTTTTGACTTGGGACCCGAAGGACGCGGGTTCGCGCCCCGGCCACTACCCACCTTGGGGTGTCTATGAGTGCACACCTATTTCTCCAGCTCCCCGGGCGCTTTCGGGCTGCTCACTGCACCACCTGGTAGGTGGTTGGGTTAAATGCAGAGATGAATTTCGTCTGTGTATGGGAAACATACGCAGATGACAGGAAAAGACATTATTATTATTTTGTATGACTCCGTACCCACGAAGTAGCTCTCAGTTTCGAAAAGGTTGGTGACCCCTGCATTAGAGGATTAGCACTGCAGTGGGTATCCAGTTATTTGAATAATAGGAGACAGTTTGTACTGGTAAATGATGTAAGATCTCAATTTTGTGTCAATGGATGTGGAGTCCCTCAAGGCTTTGTGTTGGGACCAAAGTTATTAATTTGTGAATGATCTGGTTGATGTGTCAGGGCTTTTGAAGTGTGTTTTATTTGCAGATGCTGGTGAAGATTCTCAGTCGTCCAGGACATGATAAAATCAAAAAAGGCATTCAATACAGAAACAATTGGACTTTATTTGTAACTGAAGACGTTTTGCTTCCCATCCGGGGAGCTTTCTCAATTGTTTTTTCTCAATTTTTTTCCCCTCAACTCAATTCTCAATTGAATTGAGAAAGCTCCCCGGATGGGAAGCGAAACGTCTTCAGTTACAAATAAAGTCCAGTTGTTTCTGTATTGAACGCCTTTTTTGATTTTATTTGCAGATGATATCACTTTTTTTTGTTTGTTCGGGTGAAGATATTGAACGGATGTTAGAGATGATACAGGCAGAATTCATAGATATACAAACTTGGTTTCAACTCAATAAGTTATCATTAAATTTTGAAAAACAAACTACGTGATATTTAGTAATAGAAATAAAATTATCGAAGTCTCATTTAAAATTGACAGTATTGAAATTCATAGTTAATGACAAAATTTATTGGGTGTCGTTATTGAGGAGAAGCTGACATGGAAATCTCATGTAAATTACTTAAGAATAAAAATAGCAAAATCAATTTAATTACTGTATAAAGTAAAAGAGTTTTTGAATGATAAAGCTTTGCATATATGTATAATGTAATGATTGTTCCATATTAATCTACTGTATTGAAGTTTGGGGAAAAGCATGCAAAACAATTACAAATCCTATTTTCATTTGACAAAAAAAGAGCTATAAGAATTATTAGTAGGAAGTGCTATGGTCACCCAACAAATATATTATTCTATCAATTTAAATTATTAAAATGTTATGATTTGGTTGAAAATAGTATTTTAAAAGTCATGTATAAAGCACGTAAAAATATTACCCCCAAATATTCTATTAAAAATTGTAAAAAATAAATAAATAAAAAAAATATAGTCATTAGAAGCTTAAGAGAATGTAAATGTTTGTAAAACCTCCATTTAGAACTAGTCTGAAGGAGCAGTGTTGTAATTCAGGGACTACTATTGTGGAATTGCCTTGATATCGCCATAAAAAAAATCTAAAACAATTTATATGTTTAAAAAGATGATTGAGTTCAAGTTGTTGCGAAGGTATGATACCTTGTGAAGGATGCCTGATGTTTTTTGTTTTCGCTTTGGAGATTGTTCAAACCTAATTTGTGGTTTGTTTGTTTATTATTATTATTACCCTGATGCATGCTCAATAATCCAGGTAGAAAAATCTAAAAAAGCTAAGTCTGGTCCTCTGGACATTCAAAAAAACAAAAAAAACAAAACAAAGCAAAAAATTGTAGAAACGTTTCGTCTTTCGTCCGAAAGACTTCCTCAGTCTGAGGTGCTGGGTTCAGCTCAGTCTTATAAATAGCACCCTCTCACAGTGTTACACAACCAGTTGGCTGATGACAGCCTGAAACCAGCTGCTCACATGATCAAGGAGGACCATCAGCCTAACAATGGATCGTTAGCACCCTGATGGTTGTTTGCTATTCACAGAGGGCTGAGTGATACCAGCAATCACAGCATTGTAGGAGGGGGACAGTTGAACTCGGAGGCCTCCACCCCTGTTTAATGATGGACGGTTTCTTTTCACAAAGATGGCCTCCTTTACTCCTCTCTCAAACCATCGTTCCTCTCTATCAAGGATGTGAACATCTTCATCCCTGAAAGAGTGACCGCTGGCCTGGAGATGAGTGTAGACCGCAGAGTCCTGACCTGATGATGTTGATCTTCTGTGCTGGGCCATCCTTTTGGCCAGTGGCTGTTTAGTTTCCCCGATATAAGACTGATCACAGCCCTCCTGACACTGAACAGCATACACAATATTACTCTGTTTTTGCCGGGGGACTGGATCTTTGGGATGAACCAGTTTTTGCCGTAATGTATTTTGAGGTTTAAAAGCCACTGGGACGTTGTGTTTAGAAAATAAACGTCTCAATGTCTCTGAAACCCCTGCAACATATGGAATGGCCACTGGTCTGGGTCTGGGTTCCTTCTTTTCACCTGATGGCTGGCTGGAGTCCTGTTTGGGTTTCTTCTCTGCTTTCAGGAAGGCCCAGTTAGGATATCCACATTTCTCTAGAGCCTGTTTTGTGTGTGATTTCTCCTTCTGTCTGGCTCCTGCGTTAGTGGGGACGCTGTCTGCTCTGTGGTACAGAGTCCTGATGACTCCTAACTTGTGCTCCAGAGGGTGATGGGAGTCAAACTGTAAATACTGGTCTGTGTGGGTGGGTTTGCGGTACACCTCAGTTTGCAAATTTCCTCTATCAGAAACTGAGACCTCACAGTCCAAGAAAGCCAACCTGCCATTTCTTACATCTTCTCGTGTGAACTTGATATATTTATCCACAGAGTTGATGTGATCAGTGAAATGTTGGACTTCCTGAGATTTAATTTTAACCCAGGTGTCATCAACATACCTGAACCAATGACTTGGTGGTCTACACTCATCTCCAGGCCAGCGGTCACTCTTTCAGGGATGAAGATGTTCACATCCTTGATAGAGAGGAACGATGGTTTGAGAGAGGAGTAAAGGAGGCCATCTTTGTGAAAAGAAACCGTCCATCATTAAACAGGGGTGGAGGCCTCCGAGTTCAACTGTCCCCCTCCTACAATGCTGTGATTGCTGGTATCACTCAGCCCTCTGTGAATAGCAAACAACCATCAGGGTGCTAACGATCCATTGTTAGGCTGATGGTCCTCCTTGATCATGTGAGCAGCTGGTTTCAGGCTGTCATCAGCCAACTGGTTGTGTAACACTGTGAGAGGGTGCTATTTATAAGACTGAGCTGAACCCAGCACCTCAGACTGAGGAAGTCTTTCGGACGAAAGACGAAACGTTTCTACAATTTTTTGCTTTGTTTTGTTTTTTTTTTTTTTGAATGTCCAGAGGACCAGACTTAGCTTTTTTAGATATTATTATTATTATTTTAAACAAGGGGCAGATATTAAAAAAATATTCTTCTTTCTGCACCTCTTTCTTTCAATGTTTTTCTTTTCCTTTTGATGAATTTGTTTAGTTTCATTAAAATGAATGAATAAATAAATAAATGAAGGAGGAGCTGCAGAGGCACTGATGCAGTCAGCTTGTTAAAAAAAAGAGGATTTTCTCTTGATAGGAGTCACACATCTGGGTGTGGGAGAGTGATCTGAATATGAATTAGGCCAGGGCTATTCAATTCAATTCAAGTCAGCTCAATTCAATTTGTTTATATAGAATCAAACCACGACAGAAGTCGTCTCAGGGATCTGAACATACATATAAAGTCAGTTAATAATGTTATTCATCTAAGGAGCCTTAGCTGAGTTTCCATCCATTTTCATTTCGATTTTTGAGCTAATTTTTGAAATCTCGCAAATATGTAAATACAAATTAATGCGAAGCAGAAGTGTTTCCATCTGCTGGCTTGAAGCGCATCTACCAAGCCACGCACAGCGTCATTACGTCAGACGTCAGCGTCATTACGTCAGACGTGAGCACTGCGCATGTCTACAGTAAACAGGAAGTAGCAGTTGAAAACAGAACCTGGCCACACATCTCGTCAAAATGGAGAGAATATTTCAGGTACGTGTTGCTATCGGTCGAGTTGTATTTATTCTGTCATACAAACTAGTTTTAGCGATGTTACATGTTGTCCGGAGCGGAAACAGCTGATCAGTCACGTGACGTGAATGTTCGCTTCGGCAGCACGAGTCGGCAAATGTGTTTCCATCTGTCGCTGTGCGCATCTGCTCATTTTCGAACATCCCAAAAACCACCTCAAGCGAGCGTATAAACTTTTTGGCGAACTTGAGAAAGTAAATACGGATTTTGCCGTTTCCATTAAGCTTTTCTGCTGCGATACTTCAAAATGCGCACCTAGAAACCTTGATGGAAACACGGCTAATGACTGCTTTGAGTTTTCACTTCATCGCAGTCCCCCATCCTTATCAAGCACAAAGGCAACAGTGGAAAGGAAAAACTCTCTCATGAGGAAGAAACCGCAGAACCATGCTCTGGACAAGCGGCCATCTGCTCGGACAGCACCGTTACTGAAAGCCAAGAGCTCAGGGACTGGACATCCAGCAGTTATTTTCATTAAGTAAGTTTTATTTTACAATTTAAAATCTAGCACTTTGAGATTTTTGTTAATGAAAAGTGCGTTACAAATTTAATTAATTATTATTATTATTATTATTATTATTATTATTAGTTTTATTTAAAAATGAACACATTGGTAGGCCGAATTGAGCACAGCCTTGGGCTTGATTTGGTCCCCGGGCCACCCGCTGAATAGCCCTGAGGCTAACAGAGACTTCAAACTGATAGGAGATCAGTTCACTCTTAACAAGTTAATATGTAGCGCACATGAGCTCTATCACTGCAGACAGGCTGTAACGTTAACCCAGTGACCTGCGGCCTTGAAAAGTGATTTATTGTCAGTTTTCCAGACTTTTTTGACAATTTCTTCACTTGCTTCACTCTTCCTTTTTGTGATTTTATGATTGTATGTGGTACATAGTTGTTTGTGTAAATGTGTTGTAAAGAATAAAATGAGTTTATTGACAGACATAGGGTTCTAAAGCAACATAACATCAAAGTCAAAGTCAAAGTCAATTTTATTGTCAGATCTGCAATATGTACTGTACAGGACATACACAGGACCGAAATTGCATTTCTCTCAGTCCCTCGGTGCAACAGTAAACATCTAAACATTGAAACACTGAAACATATAATAATAGACATAAGCATAAAATAGTAAAACTAACACTGTCCTGAGTTTTTGCATAGTGGTATAAGAGTATGAAAATTTACACCAACTCTAAAACTAAAACTAAAACATTAAACATTTAATGAACATAATATTGTCCTGAGTTTTTGCATACTAGTATAAAAAAGAGTATAAAAAGTATAACTAAAATAAACTAAAGGTTTCTAGCATTGACATTTGCAAAGTGGCAAAGCAGCGTATGAGTTAATGTACACAGTACATGCACGAGGTAGTAGTTGATGTTGTTATAGAGGCAAAAAGTGGCATATGCAGTAAGGCACATTGGGCATCCTAAACAAGACCGGTCAGAGCACACTGTATATGTATCAGCAGCGGTGCAGATATTAGAGTAGTGTAAATGTAAACAGTAGCAATTAAATATAAGCAGTAGTAATAAAAGTAAACAGTATTAATAAATGTAAACAGAGAATGTAAACAGTACCATGACTATAGGCAGCGATGCAATACAAACATCAGTGCAAGTATGAGAAGTAGTGCAAACTGTATGAGCACATATACAGTATATCAACTCAGAGAGGTTCATCGTGCATGAAAATACTAATCCTACATTCATACAGTACAGTTTTAGAACAGATTATTAAAAAATCTGATCTCAGTGTTTAGGCAACATTGCATAAAACTATTATCAAATGAGAGGTAATTGAAAAAAATGCTTTATTTGCTGGAAGATGAGCTGGAGTTCTTGGCTGACACTAAAATGTGAGTTTTCACCAGTTACACTAAATGAGGAGAGAAGCAGAGTTGGCTCCACGTCGCATATTATAAGAATTAAACTGAAATGTATTCTTCCATTACATAAACCTATTTCAGATAACCTTTTTTAAAGATATCCACCTGGTCTGTGTGTTTTCATAGCATCTTGTCTTGGCTCCAATAGTTTTATTTCAAAGCCGCGAATAACAGAATGTCAGTTTCTAATTTATTTGTTAACATCTAACAGGTTGTAAATCTTTCTGCTTTGAATGCAAGCAGTAATTTGACTGTTCTTTTGTTGCTCTTAGCAGCTGCCACTCCCTCTTTTTGAATATTTTAACCAAAGAGATGTAACCTGCCAAAATTAAAACCCCTCAACAGATAAAACTCACAATGCAAACATTGTGGTTAGAATTCAAAGCAGAGCAATAAGCAAAGTGTGGGTAATATAGCGTCAGCTTACTGTGCCCAGTCAGTAGCCCCATCACTATAATGATCAGGAATCATGGTGTGTTCAATTCTACTCTGAACATTTTAACCAAGTTTGAAAAGTTAACAGGGACTAAGGTTAAAAATAAAAAATACACCTCAGAAAGTTGAACATCGTTGTAGACTCCAACGTCAAAATGCAACACAACTGCTCTTCTGTTGATTTGTATCTCATTAAATCAGTCGCTCATCAGCACTAAACTCCCTCCATGGAGCAACAACACCACCAGCCTGATCAAGAAAGGTCATCAGAGACTCTACTTCCTCAGATGGCTGAGACGAGCTGGTCTGGGAAGCTCAGTCCTCACCTCCTTCTACAGGTGTGCAGTGGAGAACATCCTGTGCTCAAGCATCAACGTGTGGCATGTAGGCTGCACAGCTGCAGAAAGAAAAGCTCTGCAGAGAGTGGTGAAGGCTGCACAGAAGATGTTGGAGTCAGTCTCCCCACCATCCCAGACATCTACACTTCCAGATGACACCTGCTTCATGAAGGACCCCACTCACCCAGCACACACCTTTTGCCCCGCTCCCCTCAGGAAGGAGGTTGAGGAGCATTAAGGCCCTTTTTACACAGACATGGTGGGGGTGGGGTGGGAAACCGAGTTCCCTTTCAATCATGTTCTCTCGGTGCAACATATGCTATGGGAATTGCGCCCCCGCGCGATTACCTGAAGGAATACAATCACGCCTTTACGGCTAGGGCGTCAGCGTTGCGCCAGAGGCCCCGCCCTCTGGGTATTTAAGCAACTGACGCCCATCCATCCTTCTCTTTTTTGCCCTTAACCTCGCTTAAACCTGAACTACCTCTCTTCGCAGGACTTCTCTGTTGCTTCATCGCTCAACTAGAGGTGAGCTTGCTCCCTACACAGAGCGTACGGAGAATTATTCCTGCGTACTGCTGGACTAGCGAAAGCTAGTCCAACACATTTTCTCTTAACCCCAGAGTAATTTCTTCTCCTCTCTCCACAGACTGCTTCGCTCGACGGCGCTAACTACGCCACAACCGCTACCCCTGCTAACTCGTTGCGGGATAGCCAGCGAAAGCGACGCGACGGAGGAGACGTCTCAAATTAGAAGAAAAAAGATTCTGGAAGGACTCGCTCGCCTTGTCTCAGACATGCCTCTGGAGAAAGGAAAGTGAAAGACAAGACTTCCAAGGAAAACCAGTAGGACAGCGAGTCCAACCTCGCGCGCCTGTCCTAGCGGATGCGGTTTCTCCCTCGCAGCGACGGAGAACTCATGAGGCCTGTCCCGTCTGCTTGGGAATGTTACACGCAAAAATGGTACTGATGCGTCCGACTTTTGCCCACACGCAGCCAGATGGGGGGGGTGCGCGCAGCCGGTCCCCCACCCACCGCTGGTGATAAGGAAGTGAAAGTGGAGGTGGAGGTGAATGGAGAAATAAAAAGTGCAGGAACGGAGGCAAAGGAGCTGGTGTAGGAGAAAGCAGGGGCGGCTGTAGAAGAAATGGAGCTGGGGCCCCCCAAACCAGGTGAAGAAACAAGGGAAGAGAAAAAATGAAGTTGCTGCAAGCGTGTTGCAGGGAAGTTTGTGTTGAAGTCCAGGCAACAATAGCTATTCAGTGATTTTATTTTGTGATGGAAGCATCATATTCTAGTTTCAAACCCTAACATGTGGTTTTGTCTTTAACCAGTTCAGGGTTGTTTGTAGTTTGTGACAACTGGCATATTAAAGTTGTAAGTTGTGAAAACTTACTATTCAGTCATTTTCTGCTCATCATCTGAACCAAAGCAAAACAAACAAACATATATATATATATATATATATATATATATATATTAAATATACACACACACACATCCGGTATATATATATGGGCCCCCCAAGATGACTCAAGTCCAGGGGCCCCCATCCTCCTAAATCCGGCCCTGTCCATTGCAATGCATAGTTTATAATCATTTAGCCTCCTGTTTTATTTATCTTTTTTAGCACACCATTATGGTCTTGATACAATAAAAAACGCTAAAATCTTCATAAAAATTTGTCATGACCATATAATTAGGAGTCAATTGTTCTAAGATGAATTTAATAAAACCCACGAACAAGAAATTAAAGCAGACATTTAAAATTTATATATTTTTTATTATTTCTTTAGGAGCTAGGAAAAAAGTAAACCAAATAAAGTTTAACATAACATTGACAATGTACAGGGAATTAAAATTATTGGAAAGCAGTGAAATTATGCAACATGGTGAGGAATCCATGTTGTTTTTGGGTGATCCAGTCGCCGGTTAATTTTTATTTTTAGGAAACTGACTCGTGGCTGCATTTATCCCGTGTTATGGATTATGGATGAAAGTCCGAGGCAAAATCCCCGCTCCAGTGTGGCAAGATCAGCTCCTTCCAAGTTTGTAAATTCTCAGTGATGACGCAACAACCAAAATAACCTTACAATGTTGACATATTGTAAAATAAGCAAATTACAGATGGTAATTACAGATGAGTTACGCAATGACACCGTGCTTTTTCAAGCTAAGGTGCAAAACGGGTGAGAGTAGGCATGCTGTTAAATAGAAAAACAAAAAAGGAGAATTAACTCTTCATCGGTGGAAACCACATTATACCGAGTGATTTTAACATCAGTCCAAAACAAAATAATTTAGTGTAAATGCAAAATAAAGTAAAACCTTGAACTACACAGGTGATGTAATGAACATTTTACAACTTGGTTATTTTATTTTATACCTAAAATAAATGTTTTTGTTGAATGTGAACTCTTGCGTTAAAACTATAAGCATTCAAGTGTCAAAATATCCGGTCCATCTGACCCACATATTGGCAGAAAAGGTGAAAAAGCCTAAAAGAGAGCGTTCACTTTTAAACACGGTGCTCACAGGAGACGTAGCCTCTTATCACACCATTTAATGACTCAGTCTGGAAGACAGCTCCAAGGAAGCCCTTCAAGTATATTTATATATATATATTTTTGTTCCTTTATCCCACTCAAATCAAAATGGTTTCTGCAATTTTACCAAATCAGTGAACTTCAAAATAAACAAGATAAATGACAAAAACTAAAACATGAAATTACACAAAAAAGTACTTAGGGAACGTTTCTTCACTTCAGGATCATAACTGCTTAACAGTCCTGCAGGGGGTGCTGTGGATCTTATTATGGGAGCTGAGAACTTGAATTCTGAACAGAGGAGCCTTGAAACCCATTATTTCCACGTGTTTGCAGCCTGGGAGATTGAAGAACGGGAGGGGATCATGTCCAGCAGGTACTCCCTCTGACGAGCGTCCACGGTCGCTGAGGTCTTGTGGCCTGTCAGGCTGGGGTTCACATAGGCCATAGTCACACCTGGAAACACGTAAGAGAGCAACCAGTCAGGCTGTGCAGCAAGCTGCTTGGTGCATCAATGCTTACTGAGTGGAGAGAGGAACAACAACGTCTGCAATAACTGAATGTAAAGCCGTCTTCAAAACGCACAGAAGTACTACTCCACATACACCCGGGAAAAACGTGAGAACACCAAACCAAGGAACTACAGTGGGAAAACAAGGATCAATTCCAGGAAAAAGACTGGAGAGAAGGGTTGCCTTGTCCAAAAACACTTCCTTCTATGTCCTCTTTTGTTTTAAATGAGCAGATCTTAAAATAATTCAAAGGAAGAATTTTGCGTTAATGTATGTTCGAGGATTGCTTTGGGACCAGACAGGAATTGATAGAGAGGAGATGTCAGGCGCCACAGTTGAACTGGTTTCAATGCGAGTCTACCTGCGCTGCTGTTGCTCTGCTTCTTCCATGCAGTGGATGAGGCACTGCCTCCGCTGATACTCTTGCCGCCGCCGATCCCACTGCTGCTCACCTTTGAACTCTGCACAGAGCGATGGGGAACATGGGCGTGCTTACCTGGCCGGCTGACCAAGGCTGCGGCTGCCACTGCACTTTGCAGCTGGGAGGAGGACGAAAAGGAGTGGGGGACCCCCCTTACGCCTAAAGATGAGACGCCGTGGGACAGGCGGCCCTGCAAGCTCTGCAGAGAGTTTAGAGACAAATCAGCAGTTAGAGTTACAAAGTTGTCGAGTCAAAAATGTTTCTCCTAAAAAGAAGGAAATAAACCTTTCCAACCTGCTTGATGGAGTGATGATGAATGATGTTGGCTCCTCGGCTGGCCTGGTGGTGGTGCTGAAGGGACGGCACTCTGGCCTGCTTCAGCTGCTGAGACACCAGCTGCTCTGCCTTCAGTGACGAAGCAGCAGATGAAGAGGATGACGAGGTACTGTGAGTAACTGATGAGGATGACTGCTGAAAAATACGCTGCTCTATTTCTTGCTCCTGCTGCAGCGCGTTGACAAATGCAGCTTTCAGCCTATTGGTATGCTCAGCTTTTAAAGCCTTTTTCTGATTGGAGGACATGCAGTCTTCACAGAGCACTGCCCCGCCTTTAGCCTTGTCCTGCCTCCAATGACAGGTGAAGTCAGTATTGCATTGGGTGCAGATGAAAGGGTCTTTGATAAAGGTCTTTGACAGTGGTACAGCTGTCTTTCCTGGATGGGGGAAATGAAAAATATATTTAGCAACAACAACAACAAAAAATTAACGAAGAGGGAAAATGCATTCTGACATCCTAAAACATAGTTGAACTTGAGCATATCTTAAATTTCAAAAGAGAAAATTTAG
>JBBPBX010019970.1:27862-43888 GCA_038048925.1 Garcialebias charrua | reverse complement strand
TCAACGTGTGGCATGGAGGCTGCACAGTTGAAGAGAGGAAAGCTCTGCAGAGAGTGGTGAAGGCTGCACAGAAGTCTGTTGGAGTCAGTCTCCCCACCATCACAGACATTTACACCTCCAGATGCAGGAAAAGAGCCACCTGCATCATGAAAGACCTCACTCACCCAGCACACTCACTCTTTGCCCCACTCCCCTCAGGACGGAGGTTGAGGAGCATCAAATGTAGAACCACTAGACTGAGGAACAGCTTCTACCCTGAGGCTGTTAGACTCATGAATAAATAAAAATAAAATAAAAAATAAACACTGCAAAATATCACATCATACTGATGCTGATCTGTTTTCTTGTTGCTGTATTCATCTGTGACCATCTGCTCATACAAACTCATGTTCGTGCTGCTGTTTATTCCCACTATATTAGGCTTAGTGTATTACTAGTTGATGTTTTCTTAGTTAGTTCTAGATGTTATTACTGTTTTTCTCTTTCATTGTTGTTGGATGTAACTGGGACCTCGTGTACATAATCTCGTTTTCATCTCATGTACCACATGCGGTGCAAATGACAATAAAGACTCTCTGACTCTGACTCTGACTCTGATACCCAAGATTACATAGTTAAATGGGGAAGTTATGTTTAAAAAATTGCTAACTGAACTCAAACCTCAATAACTGAACAAGGAGAGAAGCACCCAGGAGGCTGAAGATAACCCTGATGAAGCTCCCACGGAAGGGGGGAATCAATCAACAGGACCACAATAAACTGCACAGGGTGTGGCAGCAAAGCGTAATTTAATCAAAATCATTTGGAAATTATTCCCCAAACGTGAGAGAAAGTGCTAAGGATAGCCGAGGCCAAACTCTAAATTTTAGGCCATCAAAGACAACATGTGTGAGACAAATCCACCACCACTCATCAAGCCTAGAACAACATCCCTACAGTGAAGCATGGCAGTGGCAGCATCATGCTGTGGGGATGTTTATCATCATCAAGGACAGGGAAACTGGTCAGATTAGCAGAACAGATTAAGGGAGCAAAATACAGAAAACAAGCCAAGTGGATTATCATCCACTGCGTCATCGAGAGACGTTTCTATAAAACGCAAAAAGTAAAATGAATCTTCTGGTGAAGATTCTCAGTCGTCCAGGACATGATAAAATAAAAAAAAAGGCGTTCAATACAGAACAACTGGACTTTATTTGTAACAAACAAGACGTTTCGCTTCTCATCCGAGGAGCTTTATCAATTAAGTTAGGAGACCGTGAGAGGGAGAAGTGAAAAATGAATCTTAAAATGTATGACTTTTTTCTTCCTTTGAGGCACTAAGATAAAATTTGTTTTCATAAATTGTAACAAAAACAAAATCTCCTTTGACAAATGGCTGCTCTTGAATAATCCCTGGTGTGTTGGGAGCCTGCTGTTTAAAACCGAGCAGGCAGCAGATTCCTTCACATAAACTCTGCAGCTCCACTCCCTCAAGGTTTCATAACACCAAATGTGTTTTCAATCCATTTATCGGGCTAAAGGGTTAATCAAAACCGAGGCACACCTGCTTTGTATTCTGTATGGAAATGCAGGGTTTTGATTACCAGGGGATGTCCAGTAATTTGTAATAATTGCAGTCATGATTTTATCACGTCTGCAGTTTGGAGCAGAGGAAGGCGCAGCACAAAAGATCGTTTTGTCAAAGCCAAGGGTTCTTGTTTAAGGAAAAAAAACTCTTGGGATGTTGACTCAATTTGGGTTTTGGCAACAAACTTTTCTTTTCATGAAAAAAAAAAAAAAGGATTTACCAAGATAAAGTTAACTTGTTTTTAAAAGGAACATCTTGAGGTGGATGTTGACATAGTTTGTTAGATCAACAAAAAATATACATACAGTATATACTTTTTTTATTTTTTTTTTACCAAGTGAGTCCCGTTGAGAGTTTTGATGCACCGATTCAATTAAAAATCGATTTTTGATTCTGAAACAATTTTCGATTCTGAAACAATTTTCAATTGAAATCATGAAAAGATTAAACAATAATGTAAACAAATAAAACATTTATTAAAAACAATAATGTATGCTTGTAGCAAACATTAATAATGTCAAATAATACAGTATGAATACAGCAGCCTGAATTGTGAGCAGATGGGTATATGAATAGAATGCAGCAGCCTTAATCGGGTCATGGAGGTCACTGGTGCCTATATCCAGCAGTCACTGTGCGAGAGGCAGGGGACACCCTGGACATGTCTCCAGTCCATCACAAATAATTCAAAATACAAACGTAAACAAAGATTTCAGCCTACTGTATATTACTGAAAATATTATGTTCATCTATGAATCAATCTAATCTGGTTACATATATTTTCTCTAATATTTTTGAATATTGTGGCAGCAAGGATATTGGTCTGTAATTAGTGAACACGCATTTCTCATCATTCTTATAAAGAGGAACTATCTTTGCTCTTTTCATATTTTCTTGAAAATTTCCTGTTGAAAATGATTACTGTAATTACATATTTATGTAAATGGTTCAATAACTTAACTCATTATATATATTAATGTATTTCCAGTTAGCTTGTCCAATAGCTTCTACCAAAAAATAATTATGCGATAATCATTCAACTGTAGGAAATGCAAAGC
The DNA here is from genome assembly GCA_038048925.1 of Garcialebias charrua. Taxonomy (NCBI): domain Eukaryota; kingdom Metazoa; phylum Chordata; class Actinopteri; order Cyprinodontiformes; family Rivulidae; genus Garcialebias; species Garcialebias charrua. The sequence continues at coordinate 41,260 of JBBPBX010019970.1, read as the reverse complement.
CTTTAGTTTTTAGTTTTCCATTTACTAACTGAGAAGGTAAAAGTTTTGAAACAAACCCATTTACCCAGATGTAAAGCTATTTAATATTTTATTTAATTCATTTATTCATTCATTTAAAAGAGACGAAATGAAACAAATCCGTCAAAAAGAAAACATTGAATGAAAAGAGTGCAGAAAGAAGGGAAAATATCTCATATCACCCCCTTATAATAAACACAGAACCAGTCTGGCCCTTGGCTTGGAGCAAATTTAGTTTTTTGGCCCTCAGTGTATTTGACTTTGACATCCCTGTTGTAAGGGATCCTGAGGCGTTCCCAGGCCAGAGAAGATGCACAAAGAAGACACAATCCCTCTAGCAAGTCTTGGATGTGCCCAGGGACCTCTTCCTAGTGGGACATGCTAAGGAAACCTCTAAAGGGAGGCGTCCAACAGGCCTTCTACCGGTAATCAGATGCCTGAACCACCTCAACTGACATCTTCTGATGCCAAGGAGCAGTGTCACTACTCCAAGCTCCCCCTATCCACTATTATGGAGCTCCTCACCTTCTCTCTAAGGCCGAGTCCAGCCCCCCTGCGAAGTAAGCTCATTCCTGCCACTTGTATTCAGGAACTGATTCTTTTAATCATGATCCAAACCTCATGACCACAAGTGAGGGCTGGAACAAAGACCAACCAGCTCTTTCTTCACAACCCACTGAAGCAACACTCTCATTACTGAGGATGAGGTGCCCAATGTGTCGATCCATTTCTCACTCCATCCTACCATCACTCGTGAACAAGACACCCAGATGCTTAAAATGCTCCACCTGAGGCAAAGCACACAAATTATGCTCATAAAGAAAGCACCAAGGTGGTCTTTTTCTCACATTAATCCAAAAGAACAGGTTCTGAATGTCTGGTTTGCTTTTGATGTGTTTGCCAAACTTTGTAAAGCTCAGTGGTAATCTGCCAACAGAAACACGTTCTTGCAAATGGAGCCATAAAAGCAATCTCCTGATGGGTCCATTTGTTGTGTTTTAATGCCTGCAGCATGATGTCACAGCTCATTTTCTGAGAACTGAATGTGTCGAGATCGATTCAGAAACTCACAAACCATTGTTTTGCTGCGTAACCTCCATTAACGAGGTTCTCCAACACTTATTTTTCAAGTCACATATGTTTCTTGTTGATGTGTGGAAACAGGAACCTTTTTAACGGCATCTGAAAACTGTTGGGATACTTTTGTTCAAGAAGTATTTTTCATAGGGAAAAAAAAGAAGAATCATATCAGAGCTTTTTCGAATCAGAATCAGCTTTTTCATTGCATCGAACCGCATTGAAATTGCTCTTCAGTACAGTCCGTCAGAGAGAAACATAACAAATAGACACGGGGAGACAGAGGTGACTGAGGCCGCTTGCCTTGAGAGGCGCAACCCTTTTTTCAGATAAGGGAAAACAAAACATGAGTGTAGGTGTAAAAAATTTTTTTTTAAATCTTGCACCTAGACTGGACACAGTGTGAAAGTTGCAAAAACTACAGCACATAAACAGCAACATACTGATGACATCATAATGCATTTATGCATGAGGAGGTCGATGATGGAAGTGAGTTTTTCCAAGGACCCTGCCAGAAAGTTCCATAGTCCTGATAAAGGTGGAACAGTGTCTATCAGCTGACTCAACTCTGACACAGATCCACTGATGTCCTCGGGAGGGGAGTGGAGCTTCTCGTTCACATAAACAACCAGGAAAAGATGGAGATAGCTGGTCAATACAAGTCCGAGTGGGGAAGCCAAATTCAGGTAACAGTTATTTTGGGTCAGGCAGCCTCTGCTTGAATTTACATGTCTGCCTTCATAGTTCTGCTGGTACGACTCACTGGAAATTCCAAACAGCCAAAGTTTGTGGTCACACCACCGGACTGAGCTTGTAGCCTTCTCCAAGGTCGATTCCTTCCTGCCAGTGAGTCACAGGAGCCGCAAGAGGCCTGTGATTCACATAAATCGCATCCAGCTTATGGCTCAGCTCATGCAGCGTCTGAGTCTGAGAGCTCATCGCTCGGTACATTCCTTCATACAAGGCAGGCAGCCTTACAATGGCCAGAACCACTGCCGCCATCTTATGAATTTGTCAATATGCCAGATACCCGTCAACACCAAAAAGCAGAAATCCGGTTATCATAAATCCAATTATGTATGTGTCTTTTAAGTCCTCAATGGACAATACAGATACACCATCTTCCACTGGCCCCAGGAATCCATAGTGTATCCAGCTGTGAGTGTCCCTTCATGGCATGAGGGCTGTCCTTTGCCCTGTCTTCTCGTGGAGAACATTTTGTCAATTGCGTTGAGAGGCCAGCTGACCAGATCTTAATTAATACATTCATTCATACATTCCAGAGGATATGTAGTGAGAGGCTCTGATAGGAATCACAAGACAAAGAGCAAAGCAGGAAGGAAAAGCATCCATCCTCACCGAGAGTAAGCAGGAAATTCATTATTTTAAAAGTGTAATATTGAGGAAACATCCTCACAAGTATCTTTGCCATGTCTAGCTTGTGGTTTTCTAACTTAGTTTGGAGCCAAAACAGGAATTGTTGTTTTGGGAGAACTTCTCTTGTCTAACAGGGCTTTAGTAGAAAATATGTCATCGTGTTCAGAAAGCCACAGCAATCTAAAAACACAAGTCCAGTATAGGCGTTGCAGGGAAGCTCAAGGCAGAGAAACTGGAAACAAGAATCTGAGCTGATCTACGTATAGTTGATTCTGTTTTACTTCTAGTGGTTTAAATATATTTTTCAGCTGCTTACCAAAAATTATGAATCCACGCTTGCCAACATTAACAGCAAAATACCATCAACTGGTGTCCAATGAGGGAAGCCAGCAAAGGCAGTGAATCTGAGAGGAAGTAGTCCATGAACACTGTAGAGATAGTCCCCCCCCCACCCCACCATATTGATGGTGCAGTCTTTATCAGCCAACTCGGTAGAGCTCTGACACAGGTCCATGTCGTTGGGTAGGGTAGGGGGAAGCAAATCATCTTGTTCACATAACATCCAGGAGATTTGAGATGGTCTCCCTTCCGAGGCTGACACGGGGGAGTCAGATTCAGATATCAACAGTTGTTTTGGGTCAGGCCGACTCTTTAATTTCCGTCTGCCTTTACAGTCTCGCTAGTACATTTTAATGGCGACTCCAAACAGCCAAGTTTGTGGTCACATATGCCGAGTCATGCTTGTAACTTCTCTGAGATCTATTCCTTCCCGCCAGTGAGATTCAGGAGATGCAAATAACCTGCGATTCTCAGCAAGTATCGTGTCCACCTTATGGCTCAGCTCGCACAGCATCTGAGTCTGAGTGTTGACAGCACGGCACATTCCTTCACACAGGCCAGGCAGCTTTACAACGACCAGAAAAGCTGCCAAAGTTTTTCGAATTTGTTGACTTGCCAGATAACCACCAACTCCAAAAAGCAGAAATCCTGTTATCATAAATCCAATTATGTACACATCAGTGTATTTGACTGACAAAATGGACAGACACATGATCTTCCAATTACCCCAGGAATCCATCGTGTATCTGGCTGCCAGTGTCCCGTTGGGGCCGGAGGGCTCTCCTTTGCCCTGTCTTCTTGTTGAGAAAATTTTATCAATTGCGTTGAGAGACCAGCTGACCAGATCCATGATTTACAATTCTGAAAAAAGAGGCTCTACAAAGGTTCACAGGACAAAGAGCAGAGCGGGGAAGGAGCAGAAGAGAAAGTCGTCCGCCTTTGCCTAAAGCAAGAAGGATTTTTTTTCAATTTTTTTTAGAATTTAGCTCAAATGTACCAGACCACACAGAGAAAATATCATTGTCCTTTAACATAACACGTTTAGGTCGAACGTTAAAGGAAGTTTTTCTTATTGTGTGAATGTTCATAAAGAACTCACACTATTTTGATAAATTTTTCTTCTGTACATTTTGCGGCATCTTTCTCATTCTACAATTTTTCTGCTATTTCAACAAATCTTAGATCAAAACGTTCAGTCCGTTAAGGACAATCCTACTATGACTTTTGGTATTGGTGCATCTTTAGCTTTATGAAATATTTAACATTTTCTGCCATCTTTTTTTCTCATAGAAAATGAATTAAGTTCATTTTACATCCTTCAAATTTTTAGATCTGTTTACAACCATTTCCTCCTCCTTTCTCATTTTGTTCTGGTTGTTTCGGCTTCCTTGTGCAAATACTAATAAATAAATAAAAATTCAGGCTCTTTCAGCTAATTTCAGCTGTTTTTTCAGCTATTTTGTTCTGCTTCCAGCTTCTTTCTGCTAAGTACAATATTTTTGTGCTTCTTCTAACTTTGTTCTGTTGTGGTAATTTCAGCTTGTTATGCTCCTTTCAGCTTATTTTTGCAAGTTTCTGCATTTTGCTTTTATTTTACAGCTGTTTTTATGCTAATGAGATTTTTCAGCTAATTCCACATTTTTTGCACTTACCTGTATTTAAACTTTCTTCAGCTTAATTCAGCAAAAATATGCTCTCTCCACTTCCTTTTGATAATTTAAGCTTCTGCCTTTTTAGTTACTTTTCAGCTGTTTTATGCTCATTTATGCTTCTTTTTTTTGTGGATGATTTCCACTTTTTGTGCTAATTTCTGCTTCTTTCAACCTAATTGGGCAAAATTGTGCTTGCTCCACTCCCTTCTGCTAATTTAAGCTTGTTCTACCTTTTCCGCTAAGGTTTTAGCATCTCTTAGCTATTTTTGGCTGTTTGCAGATAAATTCAAGATTTTTGTGAAAGAATTTCAGCCTAATTAACTTATTTTTTACTAATTTCAGCTTGTTAAGCACCTTTCAGCTTATATCTGCTATCAGCATTTTCTGCTATTTCAGCTAGCTGTGTTGTAATCATTGGAGCTTTTTCAGTTAATTCCACTTTTTTTTAGCTCATTTCTTCTCCTTCAACTTTCTTCTGTTTATGTTTCTTTCTGCCTTTTCAGCTACTTTTCAGCTTTTTTTTTAGCTATTTTTTAGCAAATTTCAGCTTTTTAGTTAATTTCCTATTTTTTACGCTAATTTCTGCTTATTTAAACAAAGTGTTCTTTGCTTTCTTCAGATAATTTAGGTTTGCTCTTCCATTTCAGCTAAATTTCAGCATGTTTTAGCTAATTTCAGCTGTTTTTAAGCAAGTTCTTCAGCAATAAGCATTCACACTGCATTTTCGCAGGAAATGAAATTTCTCTAGTTTAGACTATAAAGCTGAAATTTCTTCATGTGAGGTTGGACCTGGAGCTGAGGTCAGGTATGTCTATGAGTATTCACTGCAGCTGGTATGAGCAACTTGCGACAACCACAAGGGTAAATGACCTTTGAACAATAATCTAAACGTATTTCTGCCAACACTCTTGATCAATCTCTGGCAATGACCTCCTCTGTCCTGCAGTCTGTGTTACCACACAGCTCCCATGGGGGGAAAATAATTCACAAAAAATGGCCAAAAGTCGAGTTTCAAACAGCACTGATTTAGACTTTTTGAAACATATTGTTTTACTTGCGTCAAAACATTTTGACCTTAGTTGTCAGTAGTTCCCACTGAGTCATAATTATACATAAAGTATGCAACATTACAAACAAGAAGCAAATTATAGAGAAACCTTTCAACTGAAAGCAGATGTTTTACACAAGAATTCTCTTCTCCCAGTTAGTGGTGTGTTCAGGGCCAGCTAAAACTTTTTATAGGTACTTTTAAAAAGTGAAATCAGAGCTTAATTTGCTTTTACAGCAAGATGAGATTTCTTTGAGCCTTTCCAGGTCTTTCAGATTTCAGCCCGCTGCCTTTATTTGTGTTTATTTGCTACAAATTGTCTTGTTTCATCATTTTGGAGCCACAGATGGTACATTACTTTGTAAATTTGCCCTCACTGTAGAACTGGATGATGTTCTGCTGAAGGCCAGCTGAGTGTGGGCTGCAGTCGGGCTCTTCAATTTATGGAGGTTAACCAAGACCACAAAAAATCTGCTAAATATATAAATCAAGTATAACATTAACATCAATTTCATTCTGGCAGTAAAGCTATCTACCGTAAGTCTGAAATGAAACTTTTAATCTTTTTTTAAAACTTTTTTTTAATCACAGTGATGGATGAATATGTTGACATTTGATCCACTAAAATTGTGCTTCGTGACACAACTGTCCTTAAAGCAATAGCTCAAGTTTGTTGTGATGTGATTCTGTGGAAAAGGTTATTAACAGGTAATATCTTACCTGTTGTAGATGGCTTTTTGAATGACCTCAGTCTGAAGAAAATGCTTATTTCCGATGGGATTAACAAGTTAATGGCAGGTCTGAACAACTCCAAAACTAAAGGGCCATCTTTAAACAAATCCACTCTCAAAAATTTATAAAAGTTGATGCTTAGGCTATTTCATAAAATTTTATATTGCTGTCAGTCTGTCATCTCATGATTATTTACATAGATATTTAGCTAAAGCAGCAGATAGCTGAAGCACTTCCTGTGCAGTTTGGGAGACTTTGTGTGGAAATGTCATAATATTCTTGTTGTAATTACTGTAGAAATTGACCTAAATGTTTAGTTTTACATCATAGCATTACAAAAGTCAATATAAAACTGGACTACCGTACTTAAAAAAAAAAAAAAAAAAAAAAAAAAATCTATTTTGGTTTTGGGTAAGCTCTTCAATCTACTCAAAATTAAACTTTTTATTTTGCCACAAACTGAAGTCATTTCAACAAGTAAGATATTATTTGTCCATGTTTTCCAAAGAACCAGACTTTAAAGATCTGAACTATTGCTTTAGGACAAATTTCAATGATCTCCTTGTAGCGCCTATACAACATAGCTAAAGAGTTAACCAATAGGTTATATTGAAATGTAGTACAGTACATTGTTCGGGGCCCTGGGAACGTTATTTTAAAGATAACTGTACTAACAGCTTACAGAAGATGAGAGCTTAACCAGCCGCTAATGTTAGGATTTACATATCAGTATACAATAACCTGCGCTGCTTCTTCATTGAACAAGTTACTACAGACAAATGTATTTACCGTATTTTTTGGCATACAAGCCACAGTTTTTTGTCTAATTTGCATGCCCTGCGACTTATACGGCGAAGCGACATATTTATGAATTTTTCCACATATTTTTAGACCAATTTTCAGCTGAGATATGACCGTTTCCATTCATTCTGATGGAAAAAATGGAGCAGTACCACTTTTGGCCACTAGGGGTGCTTAAGGGCCCTCTAGGCTTTTGACAACTACCGGTGTACCTGTAGGCGAACCCCATTATTTGTTTATTCCAGACCCGCCAAAATCCCATCAGCCCGCGTCAAAAACTTCATATTAAGAAGGAGAAAAGAGAGTACAACAACGATTGAGAAAACGCCACCAAAGAGGAAGTTATATTCTGCTGATTTCAAGCTGCAGGTAATAAAATTTCAGCTGAACATGGGAACCGTGTAGCTGATCGCAAGTTTGGGGTGAGCAAAAAGCTCGTTAAGAGACTGGAGGAAGGCGGAGGTCACCCTAACGGCCATGAAGCGGTCGAAGAGGGCGAACCACAGGAGCAAAGCGAGGTGGCCAGCTCTGGAGGAAAAAGTGAAGACGTGGGTGCTGGAGGAGCGAGCGTCTGGCAGAGGGCTATCCACGGTGCAGCTATGTCTCCATGCCATGGCGGTTGTCAAGGAGCTGGACATCACCGAGTTTGCGGGTGGACCGTCGTGGTGTTTCAGAGTCATGCGTCGGAACCATCTCTCCATCAGAGCGTGGACCTCCATGTGCCAAAAGCTGCCGGCTGATTTTACAGAAAAGGTGGAGAGTTTCTGCGCCTTTGTGGACAGGCACGAGCACAGCATCTCGCCTAACCACATTATCAACATGGATAAAGTTCTGTTAACTTTTGATATCCCCATGGGATGAAGTGTGGTGCAGAAAGGGGAAAAAGTGTGAACATCCTTACCACGGGTCATGAAAAGTCCCACTTCACTGTGGTGTTAGCATGGATGGGTCAAAGTTGCCGCCCATAGTGATTTTTAAACGTAAAACCATGACAAAGGAGAAGTTTCCCCCCATGCGTGGGTTGTGACGGTTAATGAGAAGGGGTGGATGGACACAGAGATGATGAACGTGTGGCTCACAAATTGCTACACGAAGAGGCCAGATGGATTTTTTTTGGAGCAAAAAAAGCCTTGCTGGTGATGGACAGCATGCGCATGTACATCACGCCACAATTTAAAGATAATATTAAAGCATGCAACTCCATTCCTGCCATCATCCCGGGAGGCTTGACCAAAGTGCTTCAGCCTCTGGACATTTCTGTCAACCGCAGCTTCAAAGCAGCTCTGTGCCGCCTTTGGGAGGAGTGGATGGTGAACGGAGAGCAACAGCTTCACGACTACAGGACGGATGCGCCACGCCACGTTCCAGCAGGTCCTCGGATGGATCGATAAAGCGTGGACCTCTGTCACCAAAGAAGCAATCCAGTCGGGGTTCAGAAAGGCTGGGATCTTAGCTGGAGCTAGAGCTAGAGCTGGAACTGAGGCAGAGGAGGACTCCGACAGTCCCGGGGAGGAAGAAGAGGCAGCGCTAAATCACCTTCCTCAGGAGTTCGCAGAACTCTTCGCCAGCGACACAGAGGATGAAGAATTCAACGGGTTTGAATAAAAAACATAAAATAAATAGGTGTTTCTGTCATCATTATGGGCAGGTGGGCGTGTAGAAATGTTAAAGCCGCTTTATTTCATCTGCGTCATTTTGCCATGTTTTAACCGTCAAAGTTAGCCTGGCCCTCGCCTTCCTACGCAGCTCCGCTCAATTCTATTTTCCCTTCACTGCTTTGTCTGGGACTTCTCCCATAGAGAAGGATTTCGCTGGCAGATTTTTGACCGGACCAATCAGAGAACAGAAGGCGGAGTTTCCGGACCAATCAGAGAACAGAAGGCTGAGTTTTGAATGACGACGACTGACATCGTCAGTTTGCCCTGCTTAAAATGGCTGCCGGCACGAAGGAATTTACAAGAAAACACGGTAAAAACTATTATTTCTTTGCTGAGAAAAAATATATTTCTTAGCTGACGTTATAGCAAAAGGGTTCCTGAGCTTAACCGTTCCTTAATCAATTCACAAAATGGTCAAATCTGCTAGATTTAAATTGTTTCGGTTTGACTTTTTCCAAACAGCCTCGGGGGCGCTACGAAAATAAATTATAAAAAATCGAATTTTATCTCAAATGTTTCATCCAGGCCAACAGTTAGTAAATTAATGACATATAATTACACACTGGTAGCAGAAAAAACATCCACCGAGTGGTTTCTGAGCTGTTTATCTGAACAGTTAGCTTGCTCCGTGTCCACTTGTCTGTCCAGCAGATCTCACTTGTAAATGAGTCTTTGAGACTCAGTGTGATTTATCTGTTTAAATAAAGGTTGAATGAATGAACTTATGTGGACCCCCTGCTCCGCGCAACATACGTCACGGCCAAACGTTAACGATTGGGTAAAATCAGATCCAATGGTTTTGTTCCTCAGCAGAGGCCACGCCTCCAGCAAGAATCGGTTCTCTATGGGAGAAACTCCAGACCCTAGTATGAAGCAAAGTGAAGGACAAGGGTCTGGTTTTAACCAGGCTACGTCAAAGTGTGCCAAGATGGTGTAGAGGCAGGGGAACCGACTTGGGACCCGAAGGACCCAGGTTTGAACCCCAGTCACGGCATACCTTGTGGGCGGCACACCTCACCCCCAAATTGCCCCCCGGGCGCTTTCAATAGCTGCCCACTGCCCCACCTGGTGGTGGTTGGGTTAAATGCAGAGACTAATTTCGTCTTGTATGGAAACATACACAGATGACAAATGTGACATTATTATTATTATTATTATTTATTAAGAAAAAGTTCAGCTCAGACACATCTTTACTATAATGTCAGCAACCAAATATATTTTTAAGATGTTTATCTTGTTAAATTTTAAAGAGATGCAGGTTTCCGCTCGCTGCACATGCACGTTTTGCAGATCCGACGTAGCGAAACTATTTAAATCCAGCTGATTTGACCATTACATACATTTATTAAGGAAAAGTTCAGCTCAGACACATCTTTGCTATAATTTTCAGCAAACAAATAATTGTTTTTAAGTGTTAATCTGGTTAAAGTCCTTCCGTGCACGCTCCTGTGGCCATTTGGCAGCCAATCCATTTTTTGGCAAAACACCGGCCCACATTTCCGGGTTGTCAGGGATGACGCGTAACATACGCAACGCATCAGCGGTGACGCATAATAGATGCAACGTATACGGCGGTGCAACACGTTTATGGATTTTTCCACTTTATTGGACATAATTGGACTGATGCGATGTGTACAGCGGAAAATACGGTACCTTTCATATGCTTCTTAAAGTCTGTTACAGTCAGCAACTCTGAATTTACCATTGTGATAGATAGCTTTATTCTGTTATTGTCCCACGTCTGCATCGCTGTGCGCTCTGGCATGTCTGGGTTTCCCACTGACCCACGTTTCATGCAGCGTACCATTAATCCCGCCCACTCCCATCTGATTGGGCAAAATAAAATGCTTAATGCAATACAAAAGAAAACTGAACATACCCTGATGCATTGACACTTAGCACAACTCAGAGTTGGTTGTAACCTGCCACATGGCACACGAGCATCACTCCAAACAAACTTGTATGTGACATTCAAGGAACATAGTAAAAAACGACAACAGCCTGTTTTAGTCTGCTTGAACTAGATTTTCTTGACCAAATATGAACTGTTTTTAAAATACTGTAATACATTTTTAATTGACAAAATAGATTTAGTCTTTCATATTTATTCCACTTTTATCACTTAGACATTGTTTTTAAAGTTAAATGATATTACTATGAACTTGGTTTAATACTGTACAGTACTTAGTTTGTACTAGCACAGTCCAAACTGGATTACAACAGTTATGTACATCGCAAACATTTTCTGCCCTTTTATGTTAATAATCATCATCTTTCTTTTGTCTCTTTCTCAGAAGCTTCCACATCAAAGTCCGAGCCACACCAAGGATCATCAGCTCTGCCAATGGACCCAGCTGAGTGGCCATCTTTCCTCTCAGATGTAAACAGGACTGAGCAGGTGATGAGAGGACCACTGCCTATTAAGGATACCTTTTCCTTCCCCAAAAGGCATGATGGGCGAAGTTTTTATTTTTATTTTTAGAAAGTTTGATTTTACCAGTTTATTCATAGGCAGTTTTATCAATACATTATGCCATGTCTGGCCTTCTGAGGACATTCATGAACTTGATGTGGTCCAAAATTAAAATGTTTGACACCCCTGCAATAAATTACATATATACATTAAAAAGGACTGTCAGAGTTGCAATATGTTTTATCAGGTGGGAGAATGATAAAACCATCTGACCGTTGATTGCAGTAATTCACATTATTAGTAGAAACAGAGGGCCCCCATCCAAATTTCGCTTAGGGCCCCAAAGAGGCTTGGGCCGGCCCTGCCACTGACATTCATATTACTGTAATGGTAGTTTAGGTGTCCTCAACTTCTCTTGTTGTTGAGAACTGAAGCCAGCAGTAGAAACATTTTATCATGTTCGATGTGAAGTTAGTGGACTGAGAAAAGCCCAGCCAACAAAAAATAAAAGGCAAAAGCAGCAATCAAGTGTTGATAAAGCTGGTCCAATAAAGCTGAATTACTGCTTTACCGTGCATGAAGGACGCTGCATGGATTTCCACATTTGAGCCTCAAGAAACTGACTATTCTGAATGTATCAATGCAGATGTGCTTTTCTGTTGGGAAATAATATTATTCTGGGTGGAGCTTGTAGGCAAAGAAAGGTGTGTTTAATTAGTTTGACCTGATTTTCTAAACTGTTCATGTGAAATGAGTCTTTTGAACAAAACCTTACTGTAAACACACACACGCACCCACCCACACACACACTGCCTGACAGCTGACAACAACCAGATGGCACAGGGAGGCTGCAGCGTGGATTTATGAGCGTGTATATGCGAGTGTGCTTGTGCTTTTACACTGAACGTGACATCAGATGATGTGTGTGTCTACAGAGCACAGGCTAGCATGAATGTGGTGTGAGGTGATGTGTGTGTGTGTCTTTTATTCATGTTCACATACCAGAGAGGAAAGTGCGGAGGGGTTGAGTCTGTGCTAGGTGGTGCATGGTTTATGTCTGCAAACATCCTGCAGCTTCACGCTGTATACTGTACGTATCAGTCTGGGGCCATTTTCTGTATCTTTTCCTTCTTCTTTTGGCTGCTCCTTCTTCAGGGGTCACCACAGTGAACTGACTCACACGAAGACTTGGCAATTGTTTTTACTCTGGATGTCCTTTCTGATGCAACCACAAACAACTGAGCTACCACAGCCCTGTGTGGAGCAGGGAGCTGATATCTAGGGCACCCAGGGGATCAGATGGTGGGGATTAACGGACTTGCTCAAGGGCTCAGAGTGGGGAGGATAGAGGCGGAGGCAGATGTGGGTGTTTCACCTTGTGCACATTTTGCCACTCTTTGCAAATGTCAATGCTAGAACCTTCAGTTTATTTATAGATATACTTTTTATACTTTTTATACTACTATGCAAAAACTCAGGACAGTATTACACTTTTATTATTTCATTTTATGCTTATGTTCATTAAATGTTTAGTGTTTTAGTGTTGGTGTAAATTTTCATACTTTTATACTACTATGCAAAAACTCAGGACAGTGTTACACTTTTACTATTTTATGCTTATGTTTATTAAATGTTTCAGTGTTTTAGTGTTTAAATGGTTACTGTTGCACCGAGGGACTGAGAGAAACGCAATTTCAATCCTGTGTATGTCCTGTACATATTGCAGTTCTGACAATAAAGTTGACTTTGACTTTGATATTGTCAGTACGGGGAGTTGAACTGGCGACCTTCCGATCACAGGCCACCTTCTCATGTTTTCTCTTTCCTTACCGTATTTTCTGCACTGAGGCACGCCAATGTCGCCAATAAGGCGCAATGTCGCCAATAAGGCGCAATGTCAGTGAACGGGTCTGTTTTCATGCATAAGGAGCATCGGATTATAAGGTGCACTAAACGATACAAAACAGTCAAACTTTATTCAACTCATTCACAATAACCACATGAAATCGGTTCAAGGTCAATAAGTACAACCAGAATTAATACATAAGGCGCACTGTTGATTTTTGAGAAAATTAAATGATTTTAAGTGCGCCTCATAGTCGCAAAAATATACTTTTGTCTATTTGTCTGTCTAGAACAAGTCTCACTTGTAAATGAGTCTCCAAGGTTCAATGTGATTAATCTGTATAAATAAAGGTTGAATGAATGAATGAAGATTTTCTCTAACCTCTGCACCACCACTCCCCCCTTTAGGCCTTCAGGCCTGTTTTCTGTATCAGACTT
>JBBPBX010019970.1:16174-27382 GCA_038048925.1 Garcialebias charrua | reverse complement strand
ATATATATATATATATATATACACTATATACATACATATACATACACATACATACATTCATATTAAGTCATATACCCATCTACATATCTACATATGATACCTGCGTGTGTATCCCTGCATCTATAAGTGTGTGGTTGTAAGCATGCATAAATGAATAAGGCTTCTCTAATAGAACATTCAATAGTGACCGTGAAGCATCAGAGATCCGCCCCCCAAGACCCGAGGCAGACAAATGGGGGTACCAGAGTCCAAGACCCCAAGAAGGACCCTGAGCTCAGAGCCCCCAGGGCCACCCGAACAGGACGAACCACTCACCCATCCCCCAGATCCGACCATAGGGGAGAACCGGGAGAGCCCTACCAGCGACCACACACAATGACCCCCAGGGGCCAACAGCGACAAACTCACAGGACCCCACCGGAGCCCGCACCGACGTAGCCCCAGGCCCAGGCGCCCAGGCCCGGGCACCAGGGACGCCCACCCCTCAGGCCCAGACCCGATAGGACCAGAGGACCCCAGCCCCACCAGGCCGGGCCGACATACGCCCAAGTGCCCAACCCCCGATGCCGAGGGCCCCAAGCGCGCCGGCAGGCAAGGGCATACCCGCCAGGGGGCCACGTGGTAGGAGCACGATACCAAGTAACCTCAGATGTATCAGAGAGGGGGCAGCCTAAGTCCTAGCCTGACAATTAAACATTCATACACAGACACACTCACTCAGACCCACCGTCATCCACACCCTCACTCACACAAATACAAACAATAACGACACATTCCATTCATAATCCCGATGCACACTCTATACCCCAGATCCAAGACATGTACCTGCCCCCTACATGGGGCAGCCCACACCAGGAGGTAGGCCCATTCATTCTGGGGTGGAGAGTAGCCGACATCCAAGATTCGGCCCAACCCGCATCCTGCCGGCACTGCAGGACAGGACACCTGAGCCCAAGCAGCCCCAGGGAGAGTGCAATGCCAGCCCCGCCCACCGCGAACCCTCCCATAGTCCAGGACAACACCCGACGGCCTGCCATCTTACCGGACCCCACCCCCAGAATGGCTTCCAGGGAACCAGGGGGTGAATTTTTTTTAACAAACCTAGACCCCGACATACACACCCCGTCCCCAAATGTGCTGTTGATGTGTGTTGTTGTAAAGTGCACTTAAAAAAGGGAAAGAGAAGGAGCAAAAGTTGACATAATGCCAGTTTCCCCTCCACCCCAACTCTAACCCAAGCCCTTACTGTCTAAATGCATAATTGTGAGTGAGCAGAGAGCGAGATAAACAGAGAGCGAGCTGGTCATGTGACCGGGCCTGTTGTTGACGCTGCCCTGTTAGCAGCTAGCTCAGCAAGCTAACGTTCTGCTTGAAAAAGCGCATTCATTATCTGAATTTTTTAAAACAGTTTTGTCATTAGTGATATGAATTAATACAGAACCAGTAACACACACGTTTCGCGCAAGCTGATATTTTTTTTTTAAACGCTGTGTTTAATGGTTGTTACAGGGCCGGCCCAAGACATAAGCAAACTAAGCAGCTGCTTAGGGCCCCGGGGCCACTAGGGGGCCCCCTAAGTGGAATTGATGGGGGGGTTAGTAATGACTTCTATATGATTCTATTTAAATTTAAGTTCAGCTTTTGCAAATTGTTGCATACATTTAAATGGTAATGGTAAATGGTAAATGGAGCTTACTTATATAGCACTTTCCAACCCCCTATGAGGGGCCCCAAAGCGCTTCACTCACAGTACCAGCCACCCATTCATACACACATTCATAGACCGGTAGCGGTAGGCTGCCATGCAAGGCGCTGCCAGTCCTACCTACATTGTTTTAAAAACTAATTATTCAACTTTAAATTTATTTTCAAACCATTTTACGCGGTTTAAAGTAATTCTTTATTTACATTATTTAAGTATTTCCTTGAGATTTAATTTTAATTTTATTTTGTCTGTTTTGCACAATTTAATTTATTTTTATGCATCTAATTTATTTTATCTGTTTGTTGTTGGTCTTGCACTACATACAAATTATTTTGAACATTACTGCTGCAGTTCTTTGGAACCAAAGATAATAAACCAGATGACATTTTTGCTGTAAAGTACATTTCATACTGTTTTTTTGTTGTTGTTCCTTTCAGTACCACTAGATGTATACATATAGGATAATGTAAACAGGGCTGTCAGAGTTGCAATGAGTTTATGTTAGGTGGGTGAATGATCTGATCATCTGACTGTTGATTGCAGTAATCCATATTATTAGCAGAAATAGAGGGCCCCAAACTAAATTTCGCTTAGGGCCCCATGGAGGCTTGGGCCGGCCCTGGGTTGTTATCTTAGCTTTAGCGTAGCTATTTTTTTATTTAATTTTTTTATTTAACGTAGCTATTTAGATGAGGTGATGCATTTTCTCATTACGTGTACAGTATTACCAAACCTGGTCGTGATGTCACGACTATTATACTATCATTTTTGTTGTCCGTTTTAAATAAAAATGTTAATTATTATGTTCAGTAATGTGAAGCTTAGTCATCACGTTTGCATCCACTTAACGTTGACAAACTGGGAAAAGCTAAAACCTGTACATTGTTTTTAACTAACAAAGTGAGAAGATTTTTCTGGTCCTCAATTTTTGCACGTGTGAGTGAGAGTGGCGGATGTGTGTATTTATTTTTTATTTTGTATTACAGGACATGCCGGCCACTACACACCTTGGGGTGTCTATGAGTGCACACCTATTTCTCCAGCTCCCCAGGCGCTTTCTATGGCTGCTCACTGCACCACCTGGTAGGTGGTTGGGTTAAATGCAGAGACGAATTTCGTCTGTGTATGGGAAACATGCAGATGACAGGAAAAGACATTATTATTATTATGCACTAAAGGATGACAGAGTGTCAAGAGCAAGAAGCTGGTGGGGCACTTCTCCCACAGTTGGAAGAAGAAGGCAGCAATGACTGAAGCACAGAGGGAGCTCAAACTTCCTGGACACAGCCTCATCACTGAATGTCCAACAAGATGGGGATCCCAAGAAATGATGATTTCCAGGGTGCTAGAACCGCTCAAAGCCATTTCTCAGGTGCTGTCAGGTGACCGTTATGCACGCTCCCTTATCCCAACCTGGCAGGATATTGAGGTGTTGGAGTCTGTTCACAAGGCTCTGCATCCTGCTGTTACTGACTTGACTATAATGTTTATATTATTGTTCCAAGAGTTGTTGTTTTTTTACATCTAAAACATTTAATAAGAACAGATACTAGTTTATTTTGTGTTCACTGAGTTTGAATTCCCAGAACGAGTTGGTTAAAGCAGATTCTCTATATGTATTTTGCACTTTATTTTTTATGATGTTGCTGGCTGGAAAGCAGTAAGTTTAATTTTTTATATCTAATTTTTTATATTTATTTATTAACTGTCATGCGAAGTTCAGACAGTAGTTAGGAAGTTCACTTAACTTGTTTACTATTATGTTTATGAAACAAGCATGGTGAAAAGAAAAGTCATCCATTTGCTTGTTTTATTGTAATCTCTGCTTTAAATAAATCTGACATTGTTTTTTATAAAACAGATTGATTTATTGCTTCTGTTTGTTGAAAAATACTTGAGAAGGTATTTTAAAAAATCGCATTTTAAATCGCAATCGCAATTTATAGAAAAAAAATCGCAATTAGATTATTTTCCAAAATCGTTCAGCCCTACTTTCCACCTCTCTTAACACAGAACTTGTGTTGTGCGGGAGTTGTAGACGGGACTTCATAGGCAAAGTGGGCGGTTCGTTCGAACCCCCCCTGGCTACGCGCATGAGTACTAACTATTTGGTATTTATATATTAGTATATAACTGCTCCTTTTCAGTTGTACCGGTAGATGTTAACAATTTGCAGTTAAATAAAATGTCTACGTTTATGGAAGTGGAGATCACCTACGACTGACCAAAACTCTGTACCCACTCATCATCGTATAGATACAAGCTCTGTACACGACACCCCTACTAAATATTCTCCCAAAACAGTTATCATTTCTTCTTTGATGTTGATTACAGTTTGTGAGTCAATAAAAATTTTCTGCATAATCTTTATATAACGGTGAAGATCAGGATAAAGCGAGTCATATGTAGAAAAAAGTAATAAAAAAAACTGCTCCTATGTTGTTTTGGCTCATGTGACACAAAAACTGTAATCATAGACATTGGAAATAGACTACACCATCCATCCATTCATTATCTTTTAACCACTTCTACCTCTTTGGGTTGCAGGGGTCACTGGTGCCCATGTCCAGCTATAACTGTGCGAGAGGCGGGGACACCCTGGACAGGTCGCAAGTCCATCACAGGGACACATTCTCACTCACACCAAGGATGAATTTATAGTTCCCAATTAGCCTAATATACATGATTTTCATCTGTGGGAGGAAACCGTAGTACCCAGAGAGAGAACATGCAAGCTCCAACCAGAAGGGTCCCGGGCCGGGATTTGAACTGACAACCTTCTTGCTGAGAGGCAACAGCTCTACCAACGGAGCCACTGTGCTGCTCTTAGACTACACCACTTACTTCAAGAGTATTGTATGTTAAGCCCAAGTCCATCCATCGGTTTTCTTTATACACACTTCCTTTGCTGTGGGGAGCTGGTGTCCATATCCAGCAGTCAGTATGCGAGAGGCGGGGGACACATTGGACAGGTCTCCAGTCCATCACAGGGAGACACAGAGACAAACAATCATTCACTCTCTCACTCACACCTGGAGACAATTTAGTTACCAATCAGCCTAACATGCATGTTTTTGTTCTGTGAGAGGAAACCAGAGTACCCGGAGAAAACTCATGCTTGTATACCGTAGTAAGAACATGTAAATCACCATACAGAAAGAGTTTTGGGCAACACAATGGCTTAGTGGTTGCCTCTCTGCAAGAAGATCCTGGGTTCAATCCCCCGTTTGGGCCTGGGGTCTTTCTGTGCGGCATTTGAATGCCCTTCTTGTGTTTGCGTGGGTTTTCTCCAGGTACTTTGTTTTCTCCCAGTCCAAAACATGCTAGTTAGATTGTCTTCAGGCCCAGACCTCCCTTGCAAAAGAGATCTGTGATCACAATGGTATTTGACTAGTTGAATAAAGGTCAATAAAAATGGCTGGGAGGCCAACCTTCGACTTTTCTGAAGTGAGGTGACAGTGCTAATGGCATGTATGTGCTGCCATATCCATATATATCCATGTGGATGTCCATGTACAGTACTTATGTATGACTTCAGTGACATGTCAGTCATACATTAAAAAAAAATCTGCCACCCTGTGCCATTTTCACAAAACTTATTTTCTTCATTAACCATGTTCCCATCAGAAAACCTTTGCTAACTGTTGTGTTTTTAGGAACAAGCTAAAATGTTATACTTCCTTCAAGTAAGTACTGGCTCATATTAGAGTTAGGGCAGGACAGCTCATACAGTATGTACATGACCACATTGAGACAGCACACAAAACAGGTGCAGGGACAGGTGGTGAAGCTGAGGATGGGGTTAAACAACCACTTGTAGATGTTGGTTCTGTTTCTACACCTTCAATTTTTCATTAAACCTTCAAAAAAAAGCACAATTTTCCTTTTACTGAAAACCAAAGCAGCTGAAAAGTGTTTATTTGTGACTCAAACAGTGTCAAGGTTGAGATAAGTTGGTGTTGAACATTTCTGTAAATGCACTTAAGTGGAAAGGTCCAACACACAAGTTGGAGCACAGTACAGTATATGTTAAACAGCTGACAACAGAAGCAAGTAAACATTTCAAAGTGTGATTGTGCAACCAGCCTGTTCGGACATGTACTGTATCTGGAAATAGTCTTCAGGCTCTCATATGTCTCGTGTTTAATTTGGTTGCTTCCTTGAAAAGAAAAACCCAACGCAGTGTCACAAGTTAGACAGGAAAGGCAGCATAGAAGAAATGTTTTCTGAGAAGGTAAAGTAGACTGGTGGGGCTACATGCCAGCCTCAGTTCTTCTTTTTATTGTCCTCTGCTGTATGGAAGCGGATGTGAGACGAAATGAAAACTAAAATGGTTTAGCAGGAATGCTTTTTCATTTCAAAGCCAAGCTGCCTTTTTTGAGTCATAAATAAAATTAAAAATGAATAAACCAAACTGCATTTTCATTTTCTTCTTCGAGACTGCTCAATTTGTAATGAAAAAGCATTCCTGCTAAACCATTTTAGTTTTCATTTCGTCTCACATCCGCTTCCGTACTGCTGGGCTCATTCTTACAAGCATTTACAAGATTCTTCCCTCCTTTTGTTTTCACTCCTTTCTTTGCAGACTCTTCTTCAAAAGGTTCTTGCCTCTTACCACAGTTTTTTACAGTATCCAAATAGAAGAGGCAATCCTTCCCCTCTGCTAGAAGTTTTTGCATAAAATACACAGTTGTAGTTGAAGAAGGTCCACAGATAAGACCAAGTGGTTTTGAGTTCAGTCAAAGCAAAATACACATGAATTAGTAAAAAAAAATTACCACAGGTCTTGAGTTCCATTCTAAAGCCTACGTATGTACAGCACTCTCATGGCACGCATAGAAAAGGCACACGCCACAAAAATATTTGCTTTGGTTAGAACATTAGATACAGTCCTAGATTCTGCTACAGTCCTTCCTCACATCTTGGATGCAGAAGTTCAATGTGTACATTCTTTGGTTCGGAAATCCAAGCGTCCAGTATCTTCTCACCAAAAAGGGGTAATAGAAAAAAAAAATACTTTAAAGAGGTATTTGGGATGTAGATAGCTGGAAATTCAAATAATTTTTGTGAACCTTATCTAAGGTACAATCTCAAAGGATCTTCTTCTGTAGAATCGAAACAGCAAATTCCCTCCTCAGCAAAAAAAAAAAGGAAGAAAAAAAAAATCTGTTCACACATTTGCCATTGCACATCTCTGTAAAATCTCAACGGTTTGTTGTTTTCTCTTAGTGGAAAGGAGGAAAGACAAATCCAATATTTATTTTTTTCCTTTCACCCAATCTTCTCAGTGTTTCTCACTCAGGTTAGTTCGTGAAACCCCCGACCTCGTCAGTACTTCTTCAGTGTATCTGTCCAGGCACACAACGAGGATCTAAAATCCAGGAGAACACGTCTTACAATCAATGCAAGTTCAAAAGGCAGGTTGTCTCCCATTGTGTTTCTTTAGAGATCCAGGCGGAAGGCACCAAAGTAACTGGAGGAATCATCTGCGTTGACCATTGTGGGAGAAGAGACGGAGACGAACAGCTCATCGCCGGCTCGCAGCTCGAACAGTCCTCCCTGGTAAACGGAGTGCAGGGCGTACTCGGCGTCCGGAGCCCAGCATTTGGTCCCCACACCCTTCAGGAGCTGGGAGAACCAAACAGAAGAGGCGAGGTGGTTACAGAATGGTTCCTGTCAGATTGGTTTGAGTAAAGAAGTGATGTTCTACCTGTATGGGGCTTGGATAGGAGGTTTTCTTGTAGACACACTGCACCAGCTGGTGGCTGACACTGCGCTGGTCCCCATCACTCGCTGCTGGGGATGGATACCGAAAATAAACCTGGAAGTAGACGAGATCAGACGGTTAAGGCGGATAGATATGATTCTTGGGTCCAACGTCTTAATCCACTGCAGTGGTATAACTGCTGAGTATCATAGGTAGGCACACATTTTTAGCTAAAATTATGAAATCATGACTTTTTGGTGGGGAACTAGCCTGGTTAAAACCAGACCCTTGTCCTTCACTTCGCTTTGTACTAGGGTCTGGACTTTCTCCCATAGACAACGATTTCTCCGGTAGATTTTTGACCAGTGGGGAACTGGTTATGAAATCAGAAGTATTTTGTGAGTTACCCAGAGAGGTGCTTACAGTTAGAGGAAAAAACTGTTAAAGCTGGATCTCTTGAGAGCTTGTTTGTCATTTGAACCTAAGCTTTACAGATTGATCACCTGGGAGTACAGGTAGTAACGCCCGTCCTGAGGCACTCGCAGCTTCCCGTTGCTCAGGCTCATGTTGTGCAGGTGAGCTCCAAAGCTCTGATTGGCCCATGAACGGACCACGTGACGACAGGACTGGTGGAGACCCGGTGTTGGAATATGGAGGGGCGGGAACCCTGATGAGAAAGATAAGAAGAGAGCGATTTGTGGTCAAATTAAAGAAGTTGCAAGCTGAGCAAAATTAATTATAATGATAATTTGCCCGAAGCTTGAGTGTCATTGGACTGCAGATGTTGGCAACAAATTGCGAACATCATTTGCACAAGAGTTCCCAAAATCTTTCGAAACCATATAAGCTTTCAGTGTTGATAGAATTTTGAACATGTTAGAAAAATCTGTTAAGATTTTCCCTAAAATTAGTCATAGGGTTCTGTCGACAATCCATCTCTAACCTTTTAAAATTATATACCTGTGGAAAGGTGGATGTATTTAGGTATAGTCTCCGTCTGTATGTCTGAAAACTTTCTCTTGCACCACCCATAACTTCTGATCCACTCAAGGTAATTTAATGAAACACAAAATGAATTGGTTCCCCCACTACAAGGAATGTTGCATAATCTTTTCATCTCCCGAGCATTACGGTCAAGGTCAAAGATCAAGGTCACAGGTTATACAAGATCTTTGATTGTTTTGGCCATTGTTATGGATTGCTGTATGTCAATGAGCTTATAATGTGATACTTTAGTCTTTGGGAATCAGAAAGTGGGAGAAATACGAGATAACGTGGAGGATTGGCTACACATGAAACTGATTAGGACTGATTAGAGACCAAACAAAAACAAAATCAGGTTGAGACATAAGACAATTTGTGATTTAACTGCATTAAAAAAACTCTGCAAGAATGTTGCTAAAATATCTCAGATTAGTCGCACCTGAATGCAAATGTGTCCTATATCCCAATTCCACGTGACTCCAACTGGAAATTTTCCTATTTTCTTGTATTTTTCTTGCATTTCAAGACACTAACCAGCCTATTATTAGTCTACTCCAACCTTAAGGCAGTTCATTTCTAACTGGATTAACAAGCTAATAGCTAGTCAAAACTGGGTCAAGAATAAAGTGGATTGCTTTCATCTTGCCGTTCTTGGGACAAAATGAACTTCAATTTTAAATGTTCAATTTTGAATAATATTTACTAGGTACAGCATGAAAAAAATGCTGTAAGCTCAATCATCCAGGTAGATAACAACAAAAAAAGGTTACATTTTGTCATTTGGACCAGAAACTGTAGTTACACCATGGCATTGTTAAAAATTGACATCTATACAACATTATCTATAAACATTTTGCTTGAACTTGCATAAAAAAGGTAATTTCTGGTGCATGAACCAGCAGGAACTGGTGGAGCTTCAGAGCTTTGGGACCTCAGTTTGGTGTTGAGTCTGAAGCCTTGTATTACTGTGACGTTTTTTTAGTTAGCATATCATTGCTAATACATTTCTGCTAGCAGTTTTCAAGGTGTGCAGAAGTGTCATTTCATATTTTTCATGTCAAGACTGATATAAAATGAAGTGCTATGAACTTTCAGGACTGACGTTTGTTAAGATGGCAATAATCCATTCTTGTATTAGCTTTGCTCAGACTAGCTGTTAGCTTGTTAGCTACTGTAATTGTAACTTTTCTGCAAAACCCCACTTAAAAGATTCAAACTCTCTCTTTGAAGGAGCCTTACCACAGTGTCACCCCATTGACCCCCTAATATTCCAATAAGAATTCAAACCTCTCTTGCATCCCACCCGTTTCCTGCACGTTGGTGTAAATGAAGCTATTGTTTCCTTCAGATATGTTAGATAAGAGTTTATTGGAAAACAACGGAGGCCAGAAGTCTATGTCTACACTTCCTTATGTGAAGTCCAGGTTGAATGTGTGAACCTCGCACTCTGCTCTTTCATCTATACACACTTTCCCTCACACACCGGCTCACAAACACTTACATGTTTCTTGCCCTTTGTCAGTTTGGTGGAAATAACATCACACAACCTTTGCCAGAACGTCAACACCCTTTGGCTTGCACGCAAGTTTCAGATGCAACACAAAAGTCTGGATAACACTCACACAAAAAACACATTCCAAATCTGATGTAGTGACTTGTTTCACAGCACAAAGGCTCCGTTGCTGATTTCTGTGCCATTATTCTAACAAATCTTCTTTGCACTGTCAGGTGCATTCACCATTTCAGTCTTCAGGTGCATGGAAGTCTCTTTATAAAAAAGAAGACTTCGACAAACAGGAAGTATTTCTTAAGGAAGCAGTTTCAAAGGGACGGGGGGTCAATCTCTGTATGAATCTGAACACATGTTCATGGGATGAACGGAAAAACTCTTAGCTCAACAGCATAGATGCTGATTGAATACCAGTAGCTGATCAGCTCAGGTGTCTGACGCTCCTCCCAAAGTTACTAGATGTTCCAACTGAAAACGAAGATTGAGTTGAGTTCTGCAGACATAGATATTTTCATATGGAAACAGACTTTAATGCAACCTGATGTGTATCAAAGCAGATTTTATTGATAAGATTGCACAAAACAGGACATGTGAGGAATAAACTGTCACTTGAGAGATCCCAATGAACATAAACCGTTAAAAATAGCAAAATTAAAGAATGATGGGGTCCATGGGAGTTAGCTCCAAAATCAGCTGCTTTGCTTTTTAACAGTTTTTTTTTAATTGTCTGTTTGGCACCATTAAAAGCATCATTAATACTTTTAGACAAAGTTTCCCCCTAGCTGTGATTTGTTATGGCTTCTTCCAAAGTGAATCAACATACCGTTGGTATTATTGGTTATGCTGCCACCATTTAAATAAATGTGTTGGCATAGAATTAACTTGGTTTAGTATGTTTGAATAATTTGTTCAGACGAGTTTTCCAATGCACTGAAGCAGCATGATTACTATTCATCCATCACTCTTGTTTTTGTCACAATCTTCAATTCAGTACAGTACTCTGCTGGTGAATTTTCAATTTTCAATTCAGTACTCACTCCACAGCTTTGAAAAAAAACAAAAAAACACGAAAACTTGGAGATCAATCTGAAATAGTGAGCTATGATTTTTGGTAACAGTAACTTGTACAGTGTTGACAAAATTAGCTAATAATTATGACATAAACAACAACAACATTTTTATATTTCACAATAGAAATATTTATTTATTCAAAGTTTAAATGGACATAAGAGCATTGGATTTACATGACTGAACTGACATTTTGATGTTTCATAGTTTTTACACAACCACAGCTCCGGTTTT
>JBBPBX010019970.1:0-14659 GCA_038048925.1 Garcialebias charrua | reverse complement strand
GTTTTTGTATGACAAGACAGTGACATGGATGCCTGCTGCACCAGCATGACATCATGAGCGCTGTTGAGTTTAGATTTGTGAAAATTTACAAATTTGCACTGTTCAAGTGTTGTCATTGTGTTACAGAGAGTAAATGTAATTAATAAGTTTGACATTAACATAATCCAAGTTGAAGTGTTACATCATTTTCAGCCCCTTTTTCGGCATCTGCGTTTGGTAGCAGGCCAAATTGACAACGACCGTGCAGAATAATGTTGTATTTTAATTCCACAGGAGATAAAGCTATGTAGTCTCTGCAAGTAGGTCTAAGGGGAAATATTGGTATTGGTATCGGTTATCGGGCAAATAAGTTTTAACATCGGCATAAGAAATATCGGCCAGAAATCCAATATTGTGCAGCCCGTGTTTTGGGGAATAAGAGTACAGGTAAGTACACTCAATCATCCAAGTACCGATAAATAAAACACCAAAAAGTTAAATCATGTCATCTGGACAGTTTCTTGTCCAGTAGAAACTGTCCAGACGACATGATTTAACTTTTTTGTGTTTTGGGGAGTAGAAAAACATAATTGTCAAATCAGTGTGATGCCGTCACACACTTTAACTTTTGACCTTTCAAAACATTTTTAAAAAATCATGAAAAAAAAAAGCTTTTATTTCCGCAAACTTTACACTTCTCATTCTGTTCTTGTATCAACATGTAGGTGTTTTTGTCTTCTTTTGCTCATGTGTCTCTCTCTAGTTGATGGTTGAATTCCAATTTCCCTCAGAGGTCAGCATGTGTACACATAAACTGGCAGTGACTTTCACTGTAAGTTCAGAATTTTTCTTCATAACTTTAAGTGAAGGAACATTTTTAACTTGTATCACTCACAAAACATTGTAGACATAAACATTTACATGTGTCAGACCCTTCTGCCATTTATGGTTCTGTGTGACTGTTTAAGGTTTTCTTTCTGCTCTGTGTTTCTGCATGTCTGTCTTATTTAAAGCGCATCAAGAAGTGAGAGACACAGATGTGCAGTTACCATGGTGACCATAGTGAACCTCTGGCAAGAACTTGGTTCCGTTTACAATATTTATACAGTTTAAACACCCAAATGTCGGCATTTTGTCAGTTTAGATTATTACAAAATGAAGTCCCACATTATTTTTAGGCTTTGGAGATGAAAGTTGAGTTGTTGTCTTTTGAGAAGTAGCTGCACTGGCACCCTTCATTTTCTTCAGAATTGCTATGGTACTTTTCCTCAGCATGCGCTAAACTTCAGGGTATTTTTTGAACTCCCTGCTCCAACCAGTAATAAAATTTAATTTCATCTCAACTTTTCTGTAATCTGTCACCCAGAGAACAGTCTTTGGTTTGCCTTACCTTGAGAGCTGGTGTCTCTGAGAGTCAGGTGGGCTGACGGCCTTTGGGCCACTGAACTCAGGAACTTTGAGTTGTTGAAGGTGCGAGGCATCGTTCTCGCTTCTAAGAGAGAAAGAAGACCAGGAAAGATCAAAACTGAAGCTGTAGATGAAATAAGGTGTATGTGTGAGGGAGAAGAAAAAAACAATGCTCACCGATGAATGTTTGTTTGGAGATGATGTTCTCCGTCACCTGAAAGGAGATGTGAACACAAGGGTCACTCTCATATATCCTAACAAGTTTTGTGTCAAAACTGGTGGAACATGTTTAAGATTATATCCAAAACAAGAAGTCAATACCTGGCAAACCAAATGAATGCAAAATTAAACTGAAACAAATTGTTTAATCTTTCTTGCCAACCTTTAATTGATTTTGAAGCTTAAGACAGAATTCTGAGTCATATAAAATGGGACGGGGTAAAAAAAAAAAGTCTGAGAAACATTTGTGACAGAAAGAAAAACTTAATACTGTCCATACTTTTTCTTATGAATTGCTTGAACTAGGCCTGTCACAATAACAAATTTTGCTGGACCATTAATTGTCTCAGAAATTATTGCGATAAATGATAATATTGTTTGAAATTTTTTGACCACAAGACTGACTGAACCGAAGGATGGATAGTGAAGGAGCGAGCAATGTGCCTCTTTAAGAAAAATGGGAGGGAGGTCCTTTTTCATTAATTCAACCTTTATTTAAACAGATAAGTCAGCCTCAAAGACTCATTTGCAAGTGAGATCTGTTGGACAGACAATAAAAGTGGTGAAAAATGACACATAGGGTTTGGAGACAAAAAAAAATCCTAACACATTTTTGACCTCTGCTTGAAGGTCAAAAATGTGGTAATGAAAAAAAAAATCTTGCACACAAGCACATAATGATGCCGACATTACGCAGAGGGCGGGGGAGGGGACTCAAAGGCGGTGAGCAAGCCAGCCCGTAGAGGCACTGCAGAGTTCAGATAGAATCACTCAGTTCATATACAGTAGTTCCCTCTGGAGATCTGTGCACACTCATGGGGGGGTGGTGCTGCCAGGACGCAGAGGCGAATCCAGAGTCCTGAAATGATGACAGAATGTTTATTCGGCTGGGCTCCTCTGAAAAGTCAGTGGAATTCTTCAGCAGAAGGTTTGGGAGGGTGACATGACGTGACATGGGCTGTCTTTCCTCCCTTTATTCAGCCGACTTGGGACCTGAAGGTCCAAAATTTGATCCCCAGTCATTGCACACCTTGTGGTGTCTCTGAGCAGGACACCTTATCCCCAGGCGTTCCCCGAGTGCCCTCAATAGCTGCTCACTGATCCACCTGGTGGTGAATGGGTTAAATGCAGAGACCCAGTTTAGCCATTGTATGGGAACATACAATGATGACAATACATACACATTATTATTATTATTATTATTATTATGTTTTTCAAGGGTAAGGGTGTCCAGATCCTTTAAGTAGTTTTGTCAGAGATGCACTTTGAACCATATGCAAATCTGAGTGTAAGAAAATAATCCCAAAACTGAAACGTAAGTACAGGTAGTCTTCGGGTTACGACGTTTCGGGGTTACGTCACACATCTCGTAAAAAAAATATATATTTTGAAAAGCCAGTTCTGGTTGTACTTCCTGTTTGTCGGTAGAAGTAGCAGTAGCTTGACGCAGCGGAAAAACACAGAGAGAGACCCGCTCTGGACCAAGTTTCACGGCAGAAACAGCAAAGCAGTGGATGTAGATACCTTACTGGACAGAGGTTGACGGCGGTTTTACATCAGAATACGGCAGATTGACCGAGCTGACGGCGATTTTACGTCGTAAACAAAGGGTGCACGGAGGTGGAGACGGCAGAAACAGCGAGCTGGACCGGAGGTGCAACGAGCTAACATGCTAACAGACGGAGGAAGAATTCACCAGCTCACAGTAAGAAATTAACTATTTTTTTCCTTCATTATGGCTCCAAATGTACTGTATGTGTTTTTTGATAATTATGTAGGGTACTGTGTTAGGATAGGCTAAGTGCTAACTGTACAGTACCGTACATGTACGTGTATATGGGGCGGCCAGTGTGTATATATGTTTCCCGACTTACGTCAAAATCCGTGTTACAAACGGGTGTAGGAACGGAACTCCGTTGTAACTCGGGGACTATCTGTATTAACGTTCATGCTCAATAACCCAGGTAGAAAAATCCAACAAAGTTGAGCCAGGTCCTCTGAACGGTTTCTTTTTGTTGAAACATTTTGTCTTTCATCCAAAATACTTCATCAGTCCGTGGAGCCACAACAAACCCAGGCTTAGAAATAGCACCTGCACATAGTGGGTCAACCAGTTTGATGTTGCTAAGATGCTCTCTGGAGTCCACCCTCTCCTGAGCCCACTTGTTTGAGGCAAATGTAAGTATTTTCTCTGTTAAATATATTTGCTAATGTTTTCTAGCACAAAAACTTTATTTTAATATCAAGATTGCAGTACTTTGATGTATTAAGTTAGGTACCATTGTTTACTATTCATAAAATATGGCAAAAATAGCATCACATTTCTTTGAAAAACATAGTTGTTGTCTCACCAAATATTGTCATGTCCAGGTATTCTAATGTACTATTTGGTATTATTGTTGTTTTTCTCTAAAAGGATTAAAAAAAATCTTGTTATATGTGAAGTTTCTTCTTGACAGCTAGTTCTAAACTCCAGTAATAAGCACGTCTGTTTACGTAAAAGGAACTGACAACTAGTGATGGCGTATCAACTGCTTGTCACATCGAAATATTGTAGCCTCTGTTCTTTTCAAATCAAGCACCGGAGCGAAGGAGAAACTTGAGGAAACTCAGCTTGACCTTTCTGTGCTCACACATAATTCTCCTCTCTGACTTACGCACACACGAAATGTGGTTTTGGCACCAACTCGGCTCGGTCATTTATTTCCCCCTAACACCAATTTGTGCTCACTTTTTATCTTTCTCCTTCTTTCTTGTCTTGTTTCTCTATCCTTATCCCTTTTCTTAAACTTCTTTCATGTTTTCATTCTTGCCTGTTTTGTTTTTTTTACAGACAAAACCTCTGTTCATTTGCACACGGCCAGTCCTCAGAACATATGAAGCGAGACCCCCCAAACCCCCCGTGGTTCTAATCCTCACTAATTAATTTTCTGCGAAGCCACAAAACTCTCACTATGTTGAATTTCCCCTCACTTTTTTGGACGCCATGTGTTTTTCTTGGCAGCGGCTCAGTTTCTCCTGCGTTGCACACTCAACTCAACCTGCAAATTGAATAGGATCACTCGGGGGGGTTGGTGAGTTTGTGCCAGTGTATATGAACCCCTCTACCACCTCTAATGTGTACACCCTATATTCTCTAAGGAAACACAAAGCGTAGCGCGCACTCCGCCGCTCTGACTCGTCTAGTAGCGTTCCTGTCCCAACTTTATGTTCCATACGACCTGAAAACAGAAAATTGCTCTCACACAAACACACACGTCTCACACTTGAACAAAGAAAATTGGCAACAGATTTTTCTGTCCTGCATGTGGCTGCCTCTGAGCAACAACAACAACAAAACAGGGATCTTTCTGAAGCAGAGGTCTACTAAAAATGTTCTGGGTCATTCCAGAAGTGCGTGTTTCAAAAAGATATAAAACCTCAACGCCCAAGAAGAAAACGCTCTGATAAGAAGCTATCAGATGGAGTGAAATCAGCTGTAGCGCCTTCATGCATAATTTATAACGTAGAAGTGGTGTAAAGTTTTCTGAGTTCCCCGACCTGCCAAATGTATAAAGGTCGTCACGTAGAGTTACAACCCGTCTGCAGTCTGTTCCTTTCTTACTGTTTGCATCTGGTTTCACGTACGTCGAGACATTATTAGATTTGCCGTCAGTCGCGCTCCAGATTAATTGCAGGCACAAATTTAAAAAGACATAAATTTCAACGCTTGGTGAGAAGTTTCAGTCTGCTTTTGAAGTTATGGTTTCCTGAGGAAGATTTCTATGAAAACTAAGAGAAAACAACCCAAATGCTGTCGCAATGAAATGTGGTTTCCATTTCTAAGAAACATTTTTTTTTAAAGTAAAATAATTTGTTCCACTCCATACAGTGTCTTTTTGCGATTTGGGGCAGCTGTGGCTGAGTGGTTACAGCAGTCCAATGGGAGAGTTGTGGGTTCGATTCCACCAGTACATGTTGAAGTGCCTCTGGGCAAGACACTGAAACCCTCATTGCCTCTGATGTGTGTCCCATCAGTGTATGAATATGATCAAATGAACTGATTAGTCTCTCTAGAATGATTAGTTTGATTATCTTTGTAGAGCTGTGAAGTGCTATATGAATGTGTTTGTGGAGGTAAACGAGGGCACAGATTGTTGTAAAGAGCTTTGCGTATCATATCTTGATTGGATAGAAAGGTTCTATATAAGTAGGGTTCAGTTACCATTTGAAATAAACAAAAATGAAGAGGAAACTATCTTTGAAGGGAGGAAAAGTAGCGGTGATTTCCTAAATACAAACTGTAACTCACCAGTTTTCTTGCAGTTAGTTTAGTTTAGTTTATTTATTCATTCATTTTATAATAAAATACAAAACAATTTACATATACTGTATACAATAAGTAAAGAAAAAACAAAATATAAAATGAAAGGCAGCAGATGAAGAAAATAATCTTATTATATCTGCCCCTTATTCTCTAATAAACAATTCAAACAACCAATTTCTTTAAATATCAAAACAAAACAAACAACTCATTTAACTTCCTTTATCTCATACAAATAAATTCCATTTATATACTGTATATCTATGTTTTTAACAATTTAACCTTAACCATTATTTTAAATACAACCATTGATTTAGCTTCTTTAACATCTGTTTCCAAGTCATTCCATAACCCAACTCCCTGAATTATGGTAGACCTTCCCTTTAAGCTAGTTCTAAACTGAGGTTTCACAAAAATATCTGTCCGTTTAAGATTATAACAACTTAATCTTTTAAAAAAAATACATTTGAATATTATTATTCTCAGGTGGTGAGATTTGTCTAAAATCTGATAAAATCTGAGTAAATTTAGTGGAATCAATTGGATCCTGTCCCCTCAGCTTGTATAAAGGTGATGATTAAAATAACTTTTCTTTACTGTCTTATTTTGATTGCTACAGATTTATTTTAGAATAGAATTTTAAGAAAAAAATATACAAGCAGTTTAAAAAAGGGTAAAGGCTGACCGCAGTGTATAAATGTCTACCCATCCACATGTCATTGTTACTCATACAAAAGGAATTTTTAATAATGTTTGGTCATAAGTTTTTACTTAAACAAAAATATGTGTATCTAACAAGCTGCACCATAAAACTGCAATAAAGCAAAAATCCTTAGTTGTACAACTGTTCAAAAACACTTACAAGGCTAGTCTGAAACTCATTTTTCTTCTCTGTGTTTTCATGTAAGGACAGAGGTGGTATGGACAGTTGAAATCAACCATCTGCTTTTGTGCCTCTGAGCTGCAGGCGAGGTAGTCACGGAGCAGAAACGGTGGTCCGTTTAAGGATAATGACATTTTTTACTGTAAGCGGTGATGACACACGGTTTGTGCAACCAGCCAACCACGAGTTATAGAACAGCATATGTTTTTATTGCAGCTTTTCCCTCTTCAGTGGTGGCAACTGAGCCATTCTCCTCCATCTCACTCTGTTCTCTGCATCCTCTGTCATCACTCCATCTACCTCCATGTCCTCTCTAACTGCATCCATGTATTTCCTCTTTGTCTTTTTCCAGGAAGCTGCGTTTCTAACATCCTTCTACCAATATACCCACTGTCCCTCCTCTGGACATGTCCAAACCATCTGTCTTTTCGTCCATTTTTTTCTCCTTTCACACCTGGTTCTAGTTTATTAATTTTCACACCTGTACCATATCTGTATTTATCCATTAGTGTACTTTCTCTTTTATGTCTTCCTTTTTGTCAAATCCTTCTGTGTTTCTGCTCTTAGCATCGTAACTTTAGTCAAGTCAATGCTCTTGTTACATCTAGTATTATTTCTTAGATTGTATTCACCTGCAAGAATGTATTCACCTGCAAGAAGACACAAATTCAAACTTCAGAACTGACAAAAGCTGGATAAAAAGTAGGCTTTGAAATGAAACAGACAGTAGAAATGCAGTGTTGTGTGTTTTACTAATAGCGGACAACAAGCGTATGGCATTGTCTATCTCATGTTCAGACTTGCCTTTAATTTTTTTATTTTCTGCATTGCAAACTTCAATTACATAACTTACATTTGGGGCTCAGTAAGGTACCAACCATAGGTAAACCTTTCACCTAGTTAAACATCCTATTTCCCACCGTGGAGGAAAACATGGCTGTTTGTCTGTGCTTCTTCACTTAACGAGCATCTGCGCGGCTGTCATTGTGGTTTTCTATAAAACACACTTGCCCTTTTTTAAGAGCACCACTTCTGAGTCAATGAGCATGATATTTCAATTTAAAGTTCAAGTTAAAACTTTATTGCCTGTGTGACCTTATGTGAGTGCAAAGTGGACAGACTAACACCAGGCTATGGTTGTGTGTGTGTAACTATGGGTTGTAGGGTCGTCTGGAAGACTAAAACGCTTTCCAGCTGCAATAATAACAACAAATACGCCTCAGCCATGGAACTCCGCTCTTTCACCCTGTTTAGAATAACAGACTGATATAAATAGCCACATTACTTCACGTCATACTTTGTCCGAAACTGAAAAAAGAAGGCATTTGAGAGAATGAGGACAAGTGTAGTCACAAACAGGGATAGCATGTTTATACTGAGATCCTGAGTGAATCTTCTGAAGGATTTTTTTGGCAGACAATACCCCCTTCATATACGTCATGTTATTGCTTTTGTTGGATTACATCAAAAAGCAGGGATGCTCCATGAGCTAGTGTACTCCTTCTACCAAAACATTGGGCCTCATGCACCAACCATTCGTACGCACAGATTTGTGCTTATACTGTGCGTACGAGTGATTTAGGATCATTTGTGGCATCCAACAATGTTTTCGTATCCTAGGATTTTTCTCAGATACGAACAAAATGTACGTGTGGTCCAGACCTGTCGTATATTTTAGGAGCGTCAGTCTGCTGTTATCCAGACGGTCTTTTCTCCACTAATAACTTATATTTCGTTATTTAGAAAATATTTTGAGTTTAAAAACAATTAAATGCAACCACATTGGTTTAATTAAAGCGGATTCAACACCCCCCCCCACACGTCCACCACCCTGCGCCACCCGCGCGTGACCCCCCGCGCCACTCATGTCGACCACCTGTGCCACGCAACGCGCCCCGCGCAACCACGCCACGCGCCCCCCCGCGCCACTCATGTCGACCACCGTGTGCCACGCAACGCGCCCCGCGCAACCACGCCACGCGCCCCCCCCGCCACTCATGTCGACCACCTGTGCCACGCAACGCGCCCCGCGCAACCACGCCACGCGCCACTGTCGACACACACACACACACACACACACACACACACATACACAGCGCCGCTGCAGAGACAGGGGAGAAAAAAGCGAAACCAGCTTATTCAGTTGTTTCATGTCATTTTTAATATAAACTGCCTGTTGACTGTGGGCGCTCACTGATGTCATCTGTATTCTGTGTGGGTCTGCGCTCAGATCCGGGGCTGACACTATGATCAAAGGCGAGTCACTTTTAATTCGCCAAACGCGTTTGTGTGTTTTCTGACGCATAAAAGCCGGAATGAATGGACACTTCCTGCTCGCGGTGGCAGGAAACTATATCCTTATATGGTGTTTTGAGGGGTGGAAATTATGTAAATTACCTTCACGCGAGCACGCGCAGGTGAGTAGAACAGGTGGAATTCATCACCTTTAAGCAGCCCGTTTACACACTTTTCCTGTGGATAGAAGACTTTGTTGGTTCTGACGTGGCATGTTCGTACGAACGCTTCGTACGAACAAAAGTAGGAGTAATTTAGGATAAGAATAAGAACATTTTCGTGCATGAGGGCCATTGATCCTAAATAACAAAAAGTTTGGACAGTAAAAATAATGCACAATCACATTATAAAACAAAAGCCTTTTCCCACAAATGTCTTCTAAGTCTGGCTGGAGACCATCTCCTCATCATGGTGTGATTGTACCAAGGAGTTGATGTCAACCTCTGCCGATACACTTCTGTACATGGTAGTCACAGAGTTGAAATGATTGATCTAAGAACGGGTAAACTGGCATGGTGGTTCAATGATGTGATGAAGGGATGACAGATGGACTGTGCCACCAGCAACTGGATTTGGAATGAGACCGGTTTGATTGAACCACATGGAACTTTGAAGGCGTCTCATGTTTGTGACAATATCTTGGGATTAATAATAATAATAAAAATGAATTCAATTTATAACGCACTTTTCATTAATGAAAATCTCAAAGTGCATTCTGAAGGAGACTAGTGGTTCTTCTAATACAGAGCTGTTGCTTGGTGTGTTTCAGAAATCTGCAGAAACCCTCTGCTGAGTACCCTCATACCTACGTTGTAATATCCTCTAGAATGAACTGTCTAATTTTCCCTCTCCTCAGAGATGATATATGATCCGCTTAGACTCGCACTCTTTTCCATGAAAATTCCCCAGATTCCAAGTTATGTGTCAGAAAAGGTTCATAAACGTCTTCATAAGGAACAGTTATTATGGTCCTACAGCACCAATTCTCAATTGGCACTTTGCCACCGTCAACTCTCATCGGTTCCACACCACACTGCACCAGTTACGGGTCTGCCGACTGCCAGTACCCACCCCCACTCAACCCCATTTATAGGACCACCTTGTTCATGGGTTCCAAGCGGACTTCACCGAGGGGATGATTTTGACGTAAGCTGACAGCATCTGTTGATTGGACAGTGGAGCTATGTCACTGGATGACCTTTTCATTCAAACTTTATTTATACAGGTTAGTTCCCATTAAGCCTCAAGGACTCATTTACAAGAGAGAACTGTCCAACAAAACTTCAAACTACTTCTGAACCTCCCTTTCCTCACTCGTGTTGATGACTAGCACTGCAAGAAATGAGAGCACTTACCAAGAGATATTGAAGATGCTGGTTACACTCGGATTTATAAGTAGTGCCGGAATAAGCTAAATAAATTGAAGTCCGGTTACGGGGCAATTAAGGATCACAACGAACAGAGTGGCTCAAACACAATGACCTGTTATGATCCCACTCACAGAGGGGAAACAAGTCACAGGGACAAATCAGTTACACCTGAGAAGAACCGATAAGACGAGAGCTGGCTAGAGTCACACTTATCAATGGCAAAGCAACTAAGGCCTGACACTGTCTAAAGGCTGGTTTATACTTCTTGTCGCACGTCTTTTAACCCCCGTTGAGTGAAAAAAAGTTGCGCAACTTCCATCTGCACTCCCGCTGCGATCCCCCGGTGACAGCCGTCCTATACATTGCCCCCAGTCAGCACTGCGAGACGCGGAGGATGCGGCTCGGAGCGTGTGATTGGTTCAAAGTTTGTGGGCGTTTTTTGTTTGGATGTCAATATATGGTGTATCACACCGCTACCCGCTACTCTTCCAGAAGCCGGTTTTTGTTTTTGCTTTGACATGGATAGTTTTGAAGAGAAACTCGCCGAGGCGGTCCGGAGCGGGGATCCTGGCGGGACCAATCCAGTTCCTCCGTTATACCTGTCTTTGCAGTGGCTGGACACATACATTAAACACCGGGGGACGACTACAAACATTACAACAGCCGACAGAACGGACTCACAAATCGAGGTAATGGAGCCTATCATTATATTAAATCCGTTTGTCCTGATAAAACATGCAGTGGTAGTGCGCGTGACATATGCAGTGGGAGGGAAGAGGGAGGGATTACTATAATGTATCCCCCATGTCGTTTCCAAGTATAAACACTCAATGCGGTCGGTGACACACACGCAATTACGTCCTCGCTGGGCCGCAGCCGCATGTCTTGCATGAAGTATTAACAAAGCTTGAGACTATTGATCTAGGTTGTAGAAACTATTGTTCCTACAACTTGTTTTGAGTCTAAATATTTGTGCCACAAATGAAATTCAACCTCAGTTTTTATGGTGTTGGGCAGTATTCAAGCCTAAATCATGGTAGTGAAACCATCTGTTTTAGATTGACTAAATACTTTTCTATGACTTTTAGTAGTGGAAATCTCACCCCTGTTCTCAGAGCATGAGTATCTTTTCCTGAAGGACCATGCAGAAATTGCAATAAAAGGTTTTAAAGTAAGCCCCAGATAAAACATACATTGTTGGAGTCCCTTGTATATTTTTTACATCAACCACCTTTTTTTTTTTTTGCAATAGATTTTTAACAGTAACATGTCGGTGTCAATTTTATTTAAAAATAAAAATAAAAAAAACTCAGAAAGGGCTAGTTTCAACTTGTCCACACAGGTAGGAAACGTTATCAAACAACTAACTATAAGGCAACATTTTTGGAATTTTATGCAAAAACTAAAAATGTAGAAAAGATGGAGCAAAAACAAGTAACAATATGCTCATGGCTAAAAATCCTAATTTGGTGGGAAGCTAGAGAAAGTGTTGAGGAAGAAATGACAGACAACTATGAGAAACAAGAGAAGCGGATTGAGGTAAGAGTTGGGAAAGCACAGAGAAGAGTCAGATGGGAGAAGTACCGGTATGGAAAGAAAGAAAAAACAGAACAGACAGAGGACTGAAAGAGAGGATTGAGAGAGAATAAGAAGGGAAGTGAAAGATGGACAAGTATGCACATGAAGGAACTTTTCTTCTGCAGATTAGCAGTAGCTGCAACCCAATACTTTAATTTGCTGCTTGACCTCAACGGGCCTGGACTGGAATGTGTGTGTGTGTGTGTGTGTGTGTATGTGTGTGTGTGTGTGTGTGTGTGTTTGTATGTGAGAGCAGTCAGTCACTCTTTGAGTTTCCAGGATAGGCTGTTATCAACCCTAATCTGGTCTAAGAGGCTACTCATTCCTCACTAGCTGTGTTTCCATCCATTTTCATTTCGATTTTTGAGCTAATTTTTGAAATCTCGCAAATATGTAAATACAAATTAATGCGAAGCAGAAGTGTTTCCATCTGCTGGCTTGAAGCGCATCTACCAAGCCACGCACAGCGTCATTACGTCAGACGTCAGCGTCATTACGTCAGACGTCAGCACTGCGCATGTCTACAGTAAACAGGAAGTAGCAGTTGAAAACAGAACCTGGCCACACATCTCGTCAAAATGGAGAGAATATTTCAGGTACGTGTTGCTATCGGTCGAGTTGTATTTATTCTGTCATACAAACTAGTTTTAGCGATGTTACATGTTGTCCGGAGCGGAAACAGCTGATCAGTCACGTGACGTGAATGTTCGCTTCGGCAGCACGAGTCGGCAAATGTGTTTCCATCTGTCGCTGTGCGCATCTGCTCATTTTCGAACATCCCAAAAACCACCTCAAGCGAGCGTATAAACTTTTTGGCGAACTTGAGAAAGTAAATACGGATTTTGCCGTTTCCATTAAGCTTTTCTGCTGCGATACTTCAAAATGCGCACCTAGAAACCTTGATGGAAACACGGTTACTGTCTGAGTGTCCATCCATCCATCCATCCATCTTCTTCCGCTTATCCGGGGTCGGGTCGCGGGGGTAGCAGCCTAAGTAGGGAGGCCCAGACTTCCCTCTCCCCAGCCACTTGGAGCAGCTCCTCCGGGGGAATCCCAAGGCGTTCCCAGGCCAGCCGAGAAACATAGTCCCTCCAGCGTGTCCTGGGTCTTCCTCTGGGTCTCCTCCCGGTGGGACATGCCCGGAACACCTCACCAGGGAGGCGTCCAGGAGGCATCCTAACCAGATGCCCGAGCCACCTCAACTGGCTCCTCTCGATGTGGAGAAGCAGCGGCTCTACTCCGAGTCCCTCCCGGATGACTGAGCTTCTCACCCTATCTCTAAGGGAGAGTCCAGCCACCCTGCGGAGAAAACTCATTTCAGCCGCTTGTATCCGAGATCTTGTTCTTTCGGTCATAACCCAAAGCTCATGACCATAGATGAGGGTGGGAACGTAGATCGATCGGTAAATTGAGAGCTTTGCCTTTTGACTCAGCTCTCTCTTCACCACGACAGACCGGTACAGCGCCCGCTTCACTGCGGACGCTGCACCTATCCGCCTATCGATCTCACGCTCCAGTTTTCCCTCATTCGTGAACAAGATCCCGAGATACTTAAACTCCTCCACTTGGGGCAGGACCTCCTCCCCGACCCGGAGAGGGCATGCTACCCTTTTCCGGCTCAAGACCATGGCCTCGGATTTGGAGGAACTGATCCTCATCCCGGCCGCATCACACTCGGCTGCAAACCGCTCCAGTGAAAGTTGTAAATCACGAACTGATGAAGCCAGTAGGACCACATCATCTGCAAAAAACAGAGAAGCGATTCTAAGGTCACCAAAACGGATCCTCTCAACACCTTGGCTGCGCCTAGAAATTCTGTCCATAAAAGTTATGAACAGAATCGGTGACAAAGGGCAACCTTGGCGGAGTCCAACTCTCACCGGAAACGAGCCTGACTTACTGCCGGCAATGCGGACCAAGCTCTGACACCGGTCGTACAGGGACCTAACAGCCCTTATCAAAGGGCCTGGTACCCCATACTCCCGGAGTACCCCCCACAGAACCCCCCGAGGGAC
The DNA here is from genome assembly GCA_038048925.1 of Garcialebias charrua. Lineage (NCBI taxonomy): Eukaryota > Metazoa > Chordata > Actinopteri > Cyprinodontiformes > Rivulidae > Garcialebias > Garcialebias charrua. Next base: position 610 of record JBBPBX010019970.1, on the reverse strand, counting down.
GCGGTCGAATGCCTTCTCCAAGTCCACAAAGCACATGTAAACTGGTTGGGCAAACTCCCACGCACCCTCCAGGACCCTGCTGAGGGTGTAGAGCTGGTCCAGTGTTCCACGACCAGGACGAAAACCACACTGCTCCTCCTGAATCCGAGGTTCGACTATCCGACGGACCCTCCTCTCCAGAACCCCTGAATAGACCTTACCAGGGAGGCTTAAGAGTGTGATCCCCCTATAGTTGGAACACACCCTACGGTCCCCCTTTTTGAATAGGGGAACCACCACCCCAGTCTGCCAATCCAAGGGAACTGCCCCCGATGTCCACGCGATATTGCAGAGTCGCGTAAGCCAACACAACCCTACAACATCCAGAGCCCTAAGGAACTCCGGGCGAATCTCATCCACCCCCGGAGCCTTGCCACCGCGGAGCTTTTTAACCACCTCGGCGACCTCAGCACCAGAGATCGGAGAACCCGACCCAAAGTCCCCAGGCTCTGCTTCCTCAGTGGAAGACGTGCCAGTAGGATTGAGGAGGTCTTCGAAGTATTCCGCCCACCGACTCACAACATCCCGAGTTGAGGTCAGTAGCACGCCACCTCCACCATAAATGGTGTTG
>JBBPBX010019969.1:0-16352 GCA_038048925.1 Garcialebias charrua | reverse complement strand
GCCCTCTGGGTAATTAAGATGCGTCCGCCCATCCTACTTTCTCCAAAATGCACTTCACAGAGCTTCAGCATTCAAAGGGCCAACTGTGTTTGCACATCGTTCACTTCCTTCAGGGAACATGAGTTATGGTGTTTGACTTTCAGTTCCCTTATCAGTCAGTCATTCGGTGCAACACTATTGCTATGGGAACGTAATTCATTCACGTCCTTGAAATGCTCTGTAAAATGCATGCTTGTGTGAACATCTGCCTTTATACATTAGGCATCTCTTGGCTGCTCTCTACTGTGTGTTAGAGAGGACAGCCTGAGTGACGTCACACGTAGTAACGTCCAAACTGTAATGTTTTGCAAACGTGTTCGTTGAGCTCCAGTTTGCAGCCGCACAGATGTCTGCAACTGGCACACCCTTGAACAGTGACCACGAGGTGGCCAAGCCTCGAGTAGAATGGGCACGTACCCCAGAGGGCACCTGTTGACCTTTGCTACTGTACGCCCTCTTAATGGCCTCAGTCCCCCAGTGTGAGAGGCATTGCTTTGACAGGGCCCTGCCAGTAGCTGGGGCTGCAAAACACACAAACAGTTGGTTTGTTTTCCTCCAATCAGCTGTTTTCTCAAAGTAAGCACTTAAGGCCCTAACAGGGCAGAGTGCCCTCAGTTTTTTCTGTTTCTGAGTGAGGACAGGAGCAGGAGGAAATGAAGAGAGTTCAAAGTCCAAACTTATGGGATTCAGAGTCAGGACCTTTGGGACATATGCAGGGTTAGGCCTTAGGGGGACCTTTGACCCGTCAGGGGCAAACCTGGTACACATTGGGTGCACAGACAAAGCATGGAGGTCACCCACACGTTTCGTCGAGCAAAGAGCCAGGAGCAAAGTGGTCTTATAAGAGAGCAAATCTATCTTAATATCACTTAATGGTTCAAATGGGGGCTCACAGAGAGCACTCAGGACTAATTGGAGATCCCACTCAGGGGTCAAGGTCCTGCTGGGGGGGTCTCTTCCTTAGTACGCCCTTCATGAACCTTATCATGAGAGGGTGTGAACCGGGCATCTTGCCCCCCCCCCAGCCCTCATGGCATGCTGAGATGGCTGACAGAAACACCTTAATTGTAGAAAAGGAACGTCCTTTCTCCAGCAAGTCCTGTAGAAAGGTAAGAAGCTGGACCAGGTCACAGGAATAAGAAACAATATTCCTTTCCATGCACCAAGCTTCAAAAACACACCATTTACGAGCATAGAGAGTCTGTGTTGACACAGCTCTTGCTCCTTGTATGGTATTTACCATATTGCTGGGGAGGCCTGAGGCCATCAGTTTGTCCCTTTCAGCAGCCAAGCTGTAGGTTGCCACAGTCCTGGGCGTAAGCGGATAGGCTGTTCTTGTTGATGATCCAGCAAGTTCCTGAAGAAGAGCAGATGCCCACGTTCCTGGAGTAAGCCCACCTCCAAGAGCCCTAGGCCCCGTGACCCCTTGGGGGCCAGTTATATTAGGGAAAGGACCTTCCTGTAAATGTGTTCCCATACCACCCGGACCAGTACTCCTGGGGGACAGGAGCAACGCACTGTCCCTGTTGGATAAACATGGGCCAGAATGTTAGCTTTTTCTCCTTTTAAGGAGAGACACGGCACGGAGGGAGTGCAGGTTTTGTATGCGAACAAACCTCCTGATTCCAGTCCGTACCATGACCGGGTCTGGTTCACAAGCCTCCGGCCCCACCATCACTCTGGAGCTTGGTAAAACTCCAGAGAGCTGTGTCTCTCCTGGTGAGGGGATGTCATTTAAAAGCAGAGCTGATTCAGTGCAATGAGCACTGTCACACATTGCAGGTTCACTGCTTGTGCACGGTCTGCTGTCCGTGTAAGATGAAAAGTTAGTTTCAGCGTAAGGATGTAAAACTGCACTAAACACTTTTTTCTGCTGAGCACCTATAAGCCTGGCTGATGACATTAAGTCCAAACCTTTCCGAGCATGTGGAAGAGGAATCTGATCCAGCCCTGGTGCATTTCCTGTTTTGTAACGTTTGTTTACAAACCCTGCAGCATCATCACTGTCTCTTTTGTCAGCATGAAAGTCTGGCACGGCCCTGTGGGCCTCTGTTGTGGCCCCCCCATCACTCATTGCTGAAATCCACTGAAAAGCGCCTGGTGGCCAAAACGGCATTTCGCCATGGTTACCAGAATCTGTCGGCGCGCCCTCCGGGCGTGCGGACGTGTTGCAGGCTTGTTGAATTTGTGTATTGTCGGCCCTGTGGGTTCCAACAAGGTGGGGGTTGGAAGATGTGACCCCCCTCACCTGGCCCCGTGAGAGCCGGTGTACCTGTTTCCAGACGCCTCTGGGTCCGTCTGTTGCAGACAGCCCTGAGGCCACCTGCTGGGGTTTATTGTCTGAGCTAGTACCCCATGAGCCGCGAGGGAAGGGGGGACAGTCCCCCTCCCTTTATAGCGATCGGTATCAGAGGGGAGCTGTGTTGTTGATGTTACTGTATGCTGGTGAAGATTCTCAGTCGTCCAGGACATGATAAATCAAAAAGGCGTTCAATTCAAGATCAACTGGACTTTATTTGTAACAGAAGACGTTTCGCTTCTCATCCGAGAAGCTTTATCAATTCAATGAACCAGACTGTGTGTGCGTGTGGATTTATAACAGGAGTCACGCACCATCAATTTACATATGATGGTGCGTGACTCCTGTTATAAATCCACACGCACACACAGTCTGGTTCATTGAATTGATAAAGCTTCTCGGATGAGAAGCGAAACGTCTTCTGTTACAAATAAAGTCCAGTTGATCTTGAATTGAACGCCTTTTTGATTGATGTTGCTGTGTTTTTTTTTGTCAAGAAACAGGGTGAAACTGTTCTTTGAGTTTTTATTCGTGTTTTTGTGCAACAGCATTTCTGACTTTATGTCACTCACATCAGAACAACCATGTTTTGTGCATACATCAAAGTCACCAGCTTTTTGTACCTTTTTACAAATAAAGTCTGGACATATAAGGTTCAGCTCCCGTACCACGTGGGTGGGCGAGCCTGTAAAGCTAAGCAGAGGGCCCGTTTCATCAGGCACGTTTCTGTCTTGTGTCCCGATTTGCCGAGGAGGTCCTTTGTTGGACCGTCTGGCGGGGAACGAACCTGTTCCTATTCCAGGAATGACTGGCTTGTGGCGGACCCGGTGGGGGTCTTTGCCGGTGCTCCCCCTCGTTTGCCGGTCTCTTTTGCGGCGGATTACGTGTGGTTGAGTGGTGCCGAGGCTGCACGGGCCTGTTCCCAGCTGTCTCCCTGGGTGGGGGCAAAAGCTCTCCTGGGCATGCCTTCCCGGAGGGCCTCAGCCTGTTTGCGCCTCTGTTCAAGCCTTGTCTGAATCCGGTCCAGAGCCTTTCCAAACAGTCCCGTCTGTTCTATCGAGTGGTGCAAAAAATGAATCTGTTGTCCCTCCGGGAGGTCTGTTAGAGTCATCCACAGATGACGTTGGACGATGACCATCTCAGCCATGCATCTGCCCTGTGCGATGGTTGCTGTCCCCATCATGCGGAGCACAAAGTCTGTTGCCCTGCGGGCTTCCTCCAGCACTTCGGTGGCAGCCTGCTTGTCTGTCTTCACCTGGAGCTCCTGTAGTTTTTCAGTCAGGTACGCCTGCATCATCACGCGCACTGTGAGGCCCTGAGCCCTGTAGCATTTCTCGAGCTGAGTAGCTGAGGCTCGACAGGCTTTACTGGGCAGAGTCGGTTTTGATCCAGAAGACCTGGGGGCCAAATGAGATGCAAGTGTGTCCTCCATTTGTGGCACGTTGGCTATTCCTGCTGCTTCCATTCCAGCCACGTCGAGGAACTGTGAGAGCGGGAGCAGCATAGGAGCCCTGGGCTCAGGCCAGGTGCGAGTCAGCTCTGTGAGGAAATCCGGGAAGATGGGTATCCTGTGCCTTGTTGTAGATTGCTGCTTTGCGTAAAAATAATTTCCTGCCTACCTCGTGACTTGTTGACGGGGTGGAGGTTCGGGCCACGGGATCTGCAACGCATCCGCCGCTCTGCGGCACAAGTCGAACAGAGCGGGGATCAAAGTGTCAGTCTCTGGGAGCATAGGCGCCGGGATGTGAGAGAGTTTCCCCTCCTCCCCGTCATACTCGTTGTCAGCTTTGTCACCAGAAAATTCACATGAGGCTGTTAGCGAGATCTCATCCGCGTTCATCATGCCTCGAGTGTCAAAGTCAGCTGTCGAGTCCCCGATGGGAGCCGCCACATCTGGGCTGTCGCCCCACTCGACTCGAGTACTGTCCTCCAAAACCATGCTCTCGAGCTCCGACGTGGGAGTGAGAGTCTCAGTGAGGTCCGGGTCTGTTGGCGCCGCAGCTGCGCCCATGGCTTTGGCCACAAAGTCCACCCGGTGCCTCCTCACCACCTCCAGCATCTGGCTGCAGTGTGGGCAGGAGTCGGGCGCGTCCAGCGCCATTTTCGCATGCAGCATCCCCAGGCAGACAGGACAGGCCTTGTGGGTGTCTGCCACTGAGAGGGAAAAACCGCAGCCGCTGGGGCAGGCGCGCGAGGTTGGGCTCGCCGTCCTGCTAGTCTTTTTCGGAAATCTCGGCTTTCGCTTTCCTTTCTCTGGAGCCATGTCCGAGAAAAAACAAGCAAGTCTTTCCAAATTTCTTTTTTGAGACGTCTCCTCCGTCGCGTCGCTTTCGCTGGCTAGCCTGCTACGACTTAGCAGGGTAGCGATGTGACGCAGTTAGCGCCGTCGAGCGAAGCAGTCTGCGGAGAGAAGAGAAGAAAAACTTTGGGGTTAAGGAAAAATGTGCCGGACTAGCTTTCGCCAGCCCAGCAGTACGCAGGAAAAATTCTCTGTACGCTCAGCGTAGGGATCGAGCTCACCTCTGGTCGAGCGATTAACAACAGAGAAGTCCCACGAAGAGAAGAGAAGTTCAGGTTTAAGCGAGGTGAAGGGCAAAAAGAGAAAGTAGGATGGGCATCCGCATCTTAAGTACCCAGAGGGCGGGGTCTCTGGGGTGATGCTGACGTCCCCTGCTGTTAAGGCATGATTGTATTCCTTCAGGTAATCGCGCAGGGGCGCAATTTCCCATAGCAATAGTGTTGCACCGAGTGACTGACTGATAAGGGAACTACTAGGAGGTACAGGAGGGGCAATCTGACCGCTACAAATGAGGATGATAATAAATGAAAAGGGCCATTTAATGGTTGATGACATTCGAAGCGGGTGACTCAAGTGACAAATTTCATAGTGACAATAAATACTTTACAAAACAAACAGAGACGTTCAGTAGAGATGCAGTGATCTTGCCTCAAAATGTTTTTGGTTAAAGGGGCTCAGATGTGTCAATGTGACATTGATCTTGTAGGTGAACATTGGTGCCGTGAATGAAGGAGTCAGAACCCCACGGTGAGTAAAAGGATGAAGGTAGGATGAAAAAGAAAGAATTAAAGAAAATGAAGAAATTCAGTAGGCAAGAAAAAAAAGGGAGCAAAAGACAAAAATTAAAAAAAAAGATTAAAAAAAGAATGAAGACTGAAAGAATAGAGCTGCTATTTTGGGTTCTTATTAACAGGTCCTGCTGGTGCAGCAATTAATAATCTACTTCTGTGTTTAACATGGGACCTGGTCCCTGGTGGAGACGTTTTAGCTGGCTTTGATGCTGAAAGAGCTCCTTCCCTTCCTCTCCTCTCCTTAAGTGCCTCCCCTGGTGTTATTTGTGTGTTGGTTTTCTCTAGTTAAGATAGGAAACAGACCAAATCGTTATTCCCCTAACTTCAAGCCAATTTTCTATCAACAATCCAGCACGCTGCGGGAAAGGCCTTCAATTCATCAGAGGAAAACTAGAAAAGAAAAAAAATATCCCGTCAGGCTGTTTGAAGTAATGTAAATGTATTTATTTTTAGAGGATTTGTTGCGTAGGAGGATTAAACGTATATAAAGTGTAATTATGAATATCTAATAAATACAAATCAAAGATGTCCAAAGTAAGATCTAAGCTTTGCTGCACGTTTAGACAGCAGTGACCATCACTGTCCACATTTAGACTGGTGTCTTTCTTAGTCCTTAAGATAAACATAAAGAACAAAAACAGCAATCTTCTCACTCCCTACGCTGATTGTATTAATGACATTAAACAGTGGCTTCACCGTAATTTTTTGTTTTTAAACGAAGGAAAGACAGAATGCATCTTCTTCGGTGATGATGCTCCCTGTAACTTTGGTGCTCTAACTTCCAAATACAGACCAACAGTTAAAAACTTGGGGGTGACATTTGACAAGGACTTAAAATTTGATAAACAAATAGCGTCTGTAGTCAAGGCCTGTTTTTATCAATTACGTCTTTTATACAAAGTTAAACCTTTTTTAAATCGTTTTGATTTAGAAAAGGCCATTCATGCTTTTATCACCTCAAGGCTTGACTACTGTAATTCCCTGTATGCGGGAATCTCCCAATCCTCCATTAGACGCCTTCAATTGGTCCAAAATGCTGCAGCTAGACTTTTAACCAACACCTCCAGACGTGAACACATTACCCCTGTTTTATTTTCTCTCCATTGGCTTCCAATTGATTTTAGAATTAAATTTAAAATTTTATTATTCACTTTTAAAGCTCTTATGGTCTTGCCCCACTGTATTTGACTGATCTTGTAACTGTCCGTGAATATAGGAGAACACTGAGATCATCTAATACATTTCTCCTGTCTGTTCCAAAGTGCTTTAAGTGGGCCGGAACTCACCGGTACCCAGTTCCGCCACTTCTAAAATTTAACCCTGAGAGTACCGGGACTTTTTTTAAGCGTAAGGTGCGTTCCGGAACTTATTTTCATCTTCTCCACTTGAAAGACCCGTGGCAGATTACAGTAGAATGCATTTCCCCCGACTGGATTTCAAGAAAGAGTAATGCATCTTCACGACAATAAAACATCTTTGGTGGAGCGCGTCATTTGGCCAATCACAACCTCAGGATAGACAGGGGAGGAGACGACAGCGAACTCTGTAAAAAAACAAAAACAAACTCTGCAGCGCGACAGAGCGCGAGGGAAGCGGAAGTAACTCCTCCAACGTGTGGGTAAAGTTAATATTTTTATACATGCAGTGTATAAATTCACAGGAGTGAATTTAAAAACAGGATGATGTCTATATGAACTAGTTAAATGAGGTGTCTCTAAAATATCCTGATTCATGATCAATAATAATTTCAACAATTTTTTAATCTGTCCACAGGACCTGACTTTATTTTGTTAGATGTCTCTAAAATAGTTAGTGAATCATGTTTACATGTAGGTAAACATAGATGTTTAACAACTTGTTAAAATACACAAGAATGCAGGAAATGGCATCTACTTTATTCAAAATTTCTGGCAAAACATCTTCACCAGCATATTTAAGAAATGAGTTTTTACTGTAAGTAAGTTTTATTTATATAGCACATTTCACAGACATGAGAGTCACATAGTGCTTTACAAAAGGAAAAATAAAATCATAAAATCACAGAAGTACTATACAAAAAGGTAAAACATAACAAACTCTAAAATCAATGTACAAAATTAACCAAAAGCCTGTCTGAAGAGATAAGTCTTAAGTTTTTAAATGCATCTGTTGACTCGGAGCAGCGCATTGTTAGCAAAATGTTCTGCTGTATTTGACTTGCTGCTGTTGTTGGTTGTTGATTTTTTGGTTGACACAATCTTTCCTATTTATGTCCTCATTAAATTAGGTTAGTAAATGACTTTTACTGAAGCATGTTAAAAAATTACAAAATCTTTCGGGGGGGGGGGTTGGCGCAACGTTTGTCACCTTTTTCATCCCTTCTGAGTTTGCAGGTATGCATATTATTATGACATTAGGGAGGGTACCAGCACTTATTTTTTTCCACTTAAAGCACTGCCAAAGACCAATTACAAACGATGGGGTGACCGGGCCTTTTCTGTCGTTGCACCCAGTCTCTGGAATAAGCTACCTCTGGACTTGCGCTCCATCACTCATATGGAGTCTTTTAAATCTAATCTTAAAACCTTTTTATTCAGGCAGGCTTTTAATACCTAGTAGTTCTTTGACATTCTTGTTAGGTCTTAATTGTTTTTAATTTTTAACTGGCTGTTTTTTATTGTTATTTTTATATTGTTTGTTTTATTTCTGTATTGTTCAGCACTTTGTGCACCTTCTGGCTGCTGAAAAGGGCACTATAAATAAAGATTGATTGATTGATTGATGTGTACACTTTATTTACTCTAACATTTTATTGTTGTTAATTCTCACATGCACAGTTCATGTATATTAAGACAGAATTTTGCAATGGAGATCTTTATAAATAAATAAAAAATGAACACCAACACAATTATGAACTGAGAAAAAAAAAGGGAGGGGAGGGGTTCAAAACAACAACAAAAAAACAAGATTTAAAAAAATAAGTGAATTTGTAAAATAAAGCTTCGGTAACATGGAATTGTTTAATTTATTACACATTCAAGGTTCATTTCAACATTTATTTATTGGGGACAATTATCCAATATTTTACATATTTGTGAGTGGCAAACACATTTGAACATTTACTTTCAGTATCTGTTGTGACCCCCACCCCCCACCCCCCATGCAACAACAACTGCAACTAAACATTTCTGGTAACTATTGATCAGTCCTGCACACCGGCTTGGAGGAATTTGGTCCCATTCCTCTGTACAGAACAGCTTCAGCTCTAGGATGTTGATGGCTTTCCTCACATTAACTGCTCCTTCAGGTCCTTCCACAACATTTGGATTGGGTTAAGATCAGGACTTTGACTTCCATCCATCCATCCATCCATCCATTTTCGTCCGCTTATCCGGGGTCGGGTCGCGGGGGTAGCAGCCTAAGTAGGGAGGCCCAGACTTCCCTCTCCCCAGCCACTTGGAGCAGCTCCTCTGGGGGAATCCCAAGGCGTTCCCAGGCCAGCCGAGAAACATAGTCCCTCCAGCGTGTCCTGGGTCTTCCTCTGGGTCTCCTCCCGGTGGGACATGCCCGGAACACCTCACCAGGGAGGCGTCCAGGAGGCATCCTAACCAGATGCCCGAGCCACCTCAACTGGCTCCTCTCGATGTGGAGAAGCAGCGGCTCTACTCCGAGTCCCTCCCGGATGACTGAGCTTCTCACCCTATCTCTAAGGGAGAGTCCAGACACCCTGCGGAGAAAACTCATTTCAGCCGCTTGTATCCGAGATCTCGTTCTTTCGGTCACAACCCAAAGCTCATGACCATAGATGAGGGTGGGAACGTAGATTGATCGGTAAATTGAGAGCTTTGCCTTTCGACTCAGCTCTCTCTTCACCACGACAGACCGGTACAGCGCCCGCTTCACTGCGGATGCTGCACCTATCCGCCTATCGATCTCACGCTCCAGTTTTCCCTCATTCGTGAACAAGACCCCGAGATACTTAAACTCCTCCACTTGGGGCAGGACCTCCTCCCCGACCTGGAGAGGGCATGCTACCCTTTTCCGGCTCAAGACCATGGCCTCGGATTTGGAGGAACTGATCCTCATCCCGGCCGCATCACACTCGGCTGCAAACCGCTCCAGCGAAAGCTGTAGATCACGATCTGATGAAGCCAATAGGACCACATCATCTGCAAAAAACAGAGAAGCGATTCTAAGGCCACCAAAACGGATCCTCTCAACACCTTGGCTGCGCCTAGAAATTCTGTCCATAAAAGTTATGAACAGAATCGGTGACAAAGGGCAACCTTGGCGGAGTCCAACTCTCACTGGAAACGAGCCTGACTTACTGCCGGCAATGCGGACCAAGCTCTGACACCGGTCGTACAGGGACCTAACAGCCCATATCAATGGGCCTGGTACCCCATACTCCCGGAGTACCCCCCACAGAACCCCCCGAGGGACGCGGTCGAATGCCTTCTCCAAGTCCACAAAGCACATGTAAACTGGTTGGGCAAACTCCCACGCACCCTCCAGGACCCTGCTGAGGGTGTAGAGCTGGTCCAGTGTTCCACGACCAGCACGAAAACCACACTGTTCCTCCTGAATCCGAGGTTCGACTATCCGACGGACCCTCCTCTCCAGAACCCCTGAATAGACCTTACCAGGGAGGCTTAAGAGTGTGATCCCCCTATAGTTGGAACACACTCTACGGTCCCCCTTTTTGAATAGAGGAACCACCACCCCAGTCTGCCAATCCAAGGGAACTGCCCCTGATGTCCACGCGATATTGCAGAGTCGCGTAAGCCAACACAACCCCACAACATCCAGAGCCCTAAGGAACTCAGGGCGAATCTCATCCACCCCCGGAGCCCTGCCACCGCAGAGCTTTTTAACCACCTCGGTGACCTCAGCACCAGAGATTGGAGAGCCCGACCCAAAGTCCCCAGGCTCCGCTTCCTCAGTGGAAGACGTGCCAGTAGGATTGAGGAGGTCTTCGAAGTACTCCGCCCACCGACTCACAACATCCCGAGTTGAGGTCAACAGCACGCCATCCCCACCATAAATGGTGTTGGTCGCGTACCGCTTTCCCCCCCTGAGACGCCGGATGGTGGACCAGAATCGCCTCGAAGCCGTACGGAAGTCATTCTCCATGGCCTCTCCGAACTCCTCCCACGCCCGAGTTTTTGCCTCAGCAACCACCCGAGCCGCATGCCGCTTGGACTGTCGGTACCTATCTGCTGCTTCCGGGGTCCCACAGGCCAAAAAGGCCCAATAGGACTCCTTCTTCAGCATGACAGCATCCCTCACCGCCGGTGTCCACCACCGGGTTCGAGGGTTGCCACCACGACAGGCACCAACAACCTTGCGGCCACAACTCTGATAAGCTACCTCGACAATAGAGGCGCGGAACATGGCCCACTCGGGCTCAATGTCCCCCGCCTCCCTCGGAACGTGTTCAAAGCTCTCCCGGAGGTGGGAGTTAAAGCTCCGTCTTACGGGAGACTCTGCCAGACGTTCCCAGCAGACCCTCACAATACGTTTGGGTCTGCCAGGTCTGACCGGCATCCTCCCCCACCATCGGAGCCAACTCACCACCAGGTAGTGGTCAGTTGACAGCTCCGCCCCTCTCTTCACCCGAGTGTCCAGGACATGCGGCCGCAGATCAGATGAGACAACAACAAAGTCGATCATCGAACTGCGACCTAGGGTGTCCTGGTGCCAAGAGCACATATGTACACCCTTATGCCTGAACATGGTGTTCGTTATGGACAATCCATGACGAGCACAGAAGTCCAACAACAAAACACCACTCGGGTTCAGATCAGGGGGGCCGTTCCTCCCAACCACACCCCTCCAGGTCTCACTGTCATTGCCCACGTGAGCGTTGAAGTCCCCCAGCAGAACAAGGGAGTCCCCAGGAGGCGCACTCTCCAATACCCCCTCCAAGGACTCCAAAAAGGGTGGGTAATCTGCGCTACCGTTTGGCGCATAGGCACAAACAACAGTCAGAGCCCGTCCCCCCACACGTAGGCGAAGGGAGGCTACCCTCTCGTTCACCGGGGTGAACCCCAACGTACAGGCACCAAGATGGGGGGCAACAAGTATGCCCACTCCTGCTCGGCGCCTCTCACCAGGGGCAACTCCAGAGTGGAAGAGTGTCCAACCCCTCTCAAGGAAACTGGTTCCAGAGCCAGAGCCATGCGTTGAGGTGAGTCCGACTATTTCTAGCCAGAACCTCTCAACCTCACACACTAGCTCAGGCTCCTTCCCCACCAGAGAGGTGACATTCNGGGTGAACCCCAACGTACAGGCACCAAGATGGGGGGCAACAAGTATGCCCACTCTTGCTCGGCGCCTCTCACCAGGGGCAACTCCAGAGTGGAAGAGTGTCCAACCCCTCTCAAGGAAACTGGTTCCAGAGCCAGAGCCATGCGTTGAGGTGAGTCCGACTATTTCTAGCCAGAACCTCTCAACCTCACACACTAGCTCAGGCTCCTTCCCCACCAGAGAGGTGACATTCCATGTCCCAATGGCCAGCTTCTGTAGCCGAGGATCAGACCGCCAGGGTCCCCGCCCTCGGCCACCACCCATCCCACATTGCACCCGACCCCTTTGGCCCCTCCCATAGGTGGTGAGCCCATGGGAAGGGGGACCCACGTCTCCTCTTCGGGCTGTGCCCGGCCGAGCTCCATGGGTAAAAGCCCGGCCACCAGGCGCTCGCCAACGTGTTCCACCTCCGGGCCTGGCTCCAGAGTGGGGCCCCGGTGACCCGCGTCCGGGCGAGGGAACATTTTGTCCATTTATTTTACTCATCATAAGGGGTCTTTGGGCTGCACTTTGTCTGGTCACTCACCTAGTACCTGTAATAATAATCATAATAATAATGAATTCCATTTATAATGCACTTTTCATTAATAAAAATCTCAAAGTGCTACAAAGTGTAACAAAGCAAAGATCAAAATAAAACAAGTGATAAAATCAAATAAAATCAATAATAATATCGACTAAGATCAAAGATAAAATCATGTGGATGCAGATTAGGCTTGCTTAAAAAATAAATAAAATAAAACAAGTGATAAAATCAAGTAAAATCAATAATGATATCAGCTAAGATCAAAGATAAAATCATGTGGAGGCAGAATAGGCTTGCTTAAAAAGAAAGGTCTTTATGCTGCTTTTAAAGTCAACCAGTGACTGTGGAGCTCTCAGGTCGTCAGGGAGGGAGTTCCACAGGCGGGGGGCAGCCACACAGAATGCTCGGTCTCCCATGGTCCTCAATTTGGTCCGAGGAATATGAAGTAAATTACTGTTCTGTGATCGTAGAGACCGGGTGGATGAATATGGTGCAAGAATGTCCTTTAGATAGTCAGGTGAAGTGCCGTGCAAGCATTGATGGGTAATGAGAGCAGTTTTGTACTGAATTCTGTAGGTGACAGGAAGCCAATGGAGGTTATGGAGAATGGGTGTAATATGTTCAAATTTACGAACTCTCAACAGAATCCTTGCTGCACTGTTTTGAATGTATTGAAGTTTCTGAAGGTTTTTGCCAGGGATACCAATAAACAGGGAGTTGCAGTAGTCGAGCCTGGAGGAGACAAAGGCATGGACGAGTTTCTCAGCATCAGGAAAAGTCAGAGATGGGCGAAGTCTGGAGATGTTTCGAAGATGGAAGAAGCAGGTTTTAAACAGATGCTTAATGTGATTTTCAAATGTAAGATGAGAGTCCATTTTTATTCCAAGATTTGTAACAGAGGTGGAGAGGGGGATGTCTTGACCAGAGAAGGAGATTGTTGTTAAAGTTGATGTTTGTATCTGGTGAGGGGTGCCAATCAATATGGCCTCAGTCTTCGAGCAGTTTAATTGAAGAAAATTCTGATTCATCCATGCCTTTATTTCCTCCAGGCAGGCAGAGAGAACAGTGAGTGAAGACGGAGATAGGGATGATGATGATGTTCCAGTCCTGATGTAAAGCTGTGTGTCGTCGGCATAGCAGTGAAAAGAAATGTTGAACTGATTGATAATTTGACCTAAAGGCAGCATGTAGAGGGAAAACAGCAGGGGCCCCAGAACTGACCCCTGAGGGACACCACAGGAGACACCGACTGTCTGGGAAGTGGCATTGCCAAGGAAGTGGCATTGTGGCACCCAAGGCACCTGTCTGCCTTGGGTGACCCTACTAGGGGCATGAAGCCCCTGACAGCATAGCTCCTAGGATCATTGGGACACTCAATTGGGACTTTTACTTGGTCATTCCAAAACATGAACTTTATGCTTCTTGAACCATTCTTTGGTATAACGACTCGTGTGCTTAGTGTCATTGTCTTGCTGCCCGACCCACCTTCTCTTGAGATTCAGTTCATGGACAGATGTTCTGACATTTTCTTTTAGAATTCTCTGATACAATTCTGTATTCATCGTTTCATCACTGATGGCAAGCTGTCTTGGCCCAGATGCACCAAAACAAGTCCAAACCATAATACTACCACCACCATGTTTCACAGATGCAATAAAGTTCAGTGTTTCCCCAGCCATTTTCCAAGGAGGACACCCCACCCTGTCAACGGAACTGAGCACACTGCCTACCAAAATGTCCTTCACCCACATCACTCCATCCTCTTTGGATCATTTTCCTCAATAAATGAATGATCAGGTATCATATTATTGTCTCGTTTGTTTAACTGGGTTCTCTTCATCTACTTTTAGGACTTATGTGAAAATCTGATGATGTTTTAGGTCATATTTATGAAGAAATAAAAAAAAATCTAAAGGGTTCACAAACTTCGAAGCGCTGGCTGTGTGCCTCCATGAGTTACTGATAGACTGGCAGCCTGTACATGATGTACCTCAATTCTAGCCCAGTGACCCATGGGAAAACATTTCCATTACTCATATATATGGCCTTTACATGTTCACTATGACTACTGAATGCCCAATCTTATAAGTGCATACACTTTTAGTAAAACTAAGTCAACATAACTGACAGCATTTTAATACAATGAAGCTGTGTCTTGTGATGAACCCCAGCCAACATTGCGAGTATAAAAACTGTTTCAGTTTACGGTAGATGGTTTGGCATTAGAGCCAGTGTGTACGAGCGTCTGAAGGTGTTGCTGGAGTTTGCTGAGTAATGTGGGAGCTGCAGTATGGATGCAGGTTATTGGACAGATGGTTTGGCACATTTAATTGCTCACACCTTCTGTGTTCCCGTGTCTCTGCCTACAGACCCTCCTTCTGTCTTTTGTCTTTGTCTACTCGCAAAAAGAATTTTCAAAATAGAAATTGCTGTTTACAAGACAACTTTATTTTAAATCTGACCTCTTCAAAATGTTCAAAGTATATTTTTAAATCACAGTTTTTTTTGTAAAATATTTTAATGTTTAACACATATATTGTTCATGTGAACAGAAACAAATATCAGATGAAAATCTTGGACAAACAGTGGGATATATCAGGAAAGTCAGTTTTCCTGTAGATTCAAGGAATCTGAACCATGATTTTATCAACCTAATTACACCTTTTATTTATTTTAATTTGGTCACCAAGGCCGGTTTGAATCAGTTTTGCTCCAAATATAAGCAGATTGCTTATTTTCTAAGAGTTTAATTCAAGTCTGTTCTATGGTTGATGAGATATTTAGCCAACAAACAAACAGGGTTAATTCCAACAGCTCGAATATGAGATGAGGATGATTCTTAGCTATGGCTACAACACTTTTTATTTTAATGTCTGTAACTATTAGCCATTTTTGTGTTGACTCAAGATGAATATCCAGTGAGTAATTTTGGAGTTTCAATAAAATATTTCCATTGTGATGCCTTGCTCAGAGACAAAAGAAATATGCACACATGCACTTACATCATTGCCCACTTTCTATGGTGGTGTAGTCGGTAAATATATTCTGGTGAAGTGTTAACCGACATGAAGAAGCAGTTAAAAATAATATGGCACCACATGCACATACAGAGTCAAAAAGAACCAGAACAATGTGTTGGCATTCCACCAAACGCATCCATCCTTAAATGCAGTTGGATGCCAGCGCTCCCATCTGTTGCAGTTTCAAGATAGCTCGCTTCACGGGAAAAAGGAAACGTCTTCAGTAGAGTTGTATTTTTGTATTCAAACATAAGCACAAATTAGGGCTAGTACATTTGATTTGTTCCAGCCTTCGCATGCTAACTGCCTCGTTGATACTTCTGTCACTTTTTGCCCCAATTAAAATGTAAACGGCAGAAACATTGAAGGCAAAACAATGTTTTAAGCTAAATATGCAATCTCCTCTAGCAGCAGATTTAATAATAAAACAAAATGCAAGTGCAAGGACACAATGCCAGTCTTTTTTGTACGTATTTTGGCATTCTATTGATCAAATGGACAAAATGTTTAGTTAATATGGTGCCAAAAAGCAAAGTGTGTGTGTTTGTATGAACATAAGAAAAAGAGAGTTGGATAGAGAGCATTCATTTATGGGTAGAAACAAAATAATAGCAGTAGCCTATCCAGGTGGGGGTGCATGAACAGTGTATGTATTGAAGACTAACTGTTGCCATGTATTTGGTGGTGTAATCTATCCTTACAACATCTCACGCACACACACCTCCGCCCACTGAGCTGTCTCCTTCTACCCTCCTCTTCACTTCGTTATCCCAACTTCCTCTGATCTCCACACAGAGGGCCTTAGGGGGTTAATTAACAGGCTTGGATAATGCCACACTAATAAAAATAAGACAACTGTTTCTCTCCCCCTCCTTTCTTCATCACTCCTGAAGCCTTTGCAATTGCAGCCAGCCTATTGTCAAGGCAAGATTGATAAACACATTCTTTGAAGAATACATGTGAATGTTGGTCACAGTAAAGTATGCTATTAAGTGTGAGATGATCCAGGGATGTTTTCCGAATAATGTTATGCACCTGTTACCAATACTATTGAAATCTCTACATGACTGGAGGCAAAACAAAAGTGATT
>JBBPBX010019968.1:0-25007 GCA_038048925.1 Garcialebias charrua | reverse complement strand
AACTTTCCCAAAGAGCTGGATGGACGTTTAGTCACACGCTAAGGGCACGTCATCCAGTTAAGGACTAATAACATGCTGTTATAGTCCACTTAGAACGAGCGTAAGCTCAAAACTTTGTTTATTCCTTCCTGGAATAGTTATCTTGAAGTCAGAGGCCAGTAGCTGACATATTTTCTGATGGTTGATGCGGATCCCAGGAGACGTTGAAAACGTAAACGAGGACCGGCTCGGACGTGCTGGGCCTGAAGGACTCTGTGCATCTGAAAGGCTGGTGTCATCTCTTTATCAGACTCGTCGTCGAAGGTAAAGAGCTGTTTACAAACGTACCTGGATTTAGCAGAAGTCGGATGGAAAGTGTCATTTCTGGTAACATGCTCAAGACAATTTCCTTTAAACCATCTCTCCATCTCTCCTCCTATTTCCTTATCCCTCTCAATCTATCTGGAAACTATATTTAAGCTAAAGAGCCCTCAGACTAAATATGTTAACATCCAGTATTTATGTCTGTTGTGTTGTAATTTAACTGTGCTGACGTGTTAAATTGAAAGAAAGTGAAATCATGTCAAATCAAGTGTAATCAAAGCTGGGCACCGCTAATTAAAAAATTAGTTCCACAATTTCTAAAACGCTTATTAATTTTTTTAGGTCCACAATTTCAAAAGCACAAATGTCTTATGAAAATTAGGGGAAGCTAATCTAATCCGCTATTTATATATTTCTATATTATATATATATATATATATATATATATATATATATATATATATATATATATATATATATATATATATATATATATATATATATATATATTTATATATAGCCGGCAGCGTTATCAATATTTGCACTACACTGCCAACTGAAAAGTAACAAAAATGATCCTAAAAGGATGAAATTACAAAAATCAAAGGATTTATTTAATACTTTACGTACATATATTCTATTCGGCCACGAAATTAACAAAAAATAGAATGATCTTTTAATCCCTAAAACCACGTTTAAATCTCAAATACACGGGTGTGTCGCCACCGCATTTATACATAGTAACCCAAATACATGAAACTAACGACTCGCCGTCGAATGGTCGACACAAAACGCACAATAAAATCCTCCGGCCACGTTTTTTTTTTTTTCCCATTTATAGATGGCCTCCCTTCACACCTTTTAGCCATCCTCTCACTCCAATATTTTTTATTTATTTTTTTTAAGAGAGAAAGAAAGAAAAGAGAAAGTAAGGCAACAAATCAACAATTATCAACCAAAAGAGCACAAGGCAAACACACCCAACCTCCGTCCACAATCCTGCAAAGCACATGACAGAACACAACAATGGAACATACAGGTAACCCCCGACCTACGACCCCATCGACCTGCGAACCACGGGACTTACGAACATATCATATTTAATAAAAATATGAATTAAAAAAAAAAAAAAAAATTTTTTTTTTTTTTTTTTTTTTTTGTGTTTAAATGTTCTTAATTTCATGTGTACATCACTTTGTTGCAGCTCTGGTTGTTTTAAAGGCTTTATAAATAATAATTATGATAAAAAAGATCATTTCTGATCATTTTTGAGCAATTTTTGAGCAATTTTGGGAAACAGGAAGTAGGTCTTCAGTTTACACGGTCACAAATTAATGTAGAACACCGGACGCTATTTAAGGTTCAGTCACTGGGGTCTCCGGTCACAAATTAATGTAGAACACCGGACCGGACGCCATCTTAGGTTAGCTGCCGAGAGCTGGACGAAGACTGGTGACCAGGATGGCTTCATATGGATTAATTACTAGCTGGAAACGTCTCTGTGAACTTTGTGGATGTCTCAGGCAGGAGCGGATTTATCGCCGATCGTGCCAGGCCGCCGTGCGAACACCTCCAGCCGGCCTGGCTACACCTCCGGCCTGGCTAGCTCCAGAGCTAACACTGGAGCTAACACGGGAGCCGGCCTTTTGAACACTGGTGACCAGGATCGCATCATGTGGATTAATTACTAGCTGGAATAGCTCTGTGGACGTCTCAGGCTGGAGCAGCGGCTGGAGCAGGAGCTGCAGATTGATCGCGCCGCCGCTCCAACACTAGCTCATGGCTTGGCTAGCAGAAGCTAGCCAGCTAGCTAACACAGGCCTGGAGCAGCTGCGGTGGCCCGCGCTGCTCGGCCCGAAAACAATCAACGCATGGCAACCTAAGATGTCGGCTTTGACCATCTCAAAGTAAGAAAATATATTTTTATTTATTCTGTAAATGTGAATAGCAATGTTTAACATTACAGTACACTACTGTACATGATTAAATGTGCGCACGCTCCGTTAGCATGATAAATAAGGGTTGAATGAATGAATGAATGAATAATTTTTTTTTTAAATATAATTTTCACCCCCTACCTACGAACGGATCGAGCTGCGAACGGTTCTTAGGTCCCAAACTCGTTCGTAGGTCGGGGGTTCCCTGTACATGCATAAAGACTAATAATATTCATGAGCTTGCAGTAGAATTCTATAAATACACATACCCATATCTACAAATATATATATACAGTAGTATACATACATACTAGGGATGCACCGATCCACATTTCTCACTTCCGATCCGATACAGATACTTAAGAACTATGTATCTACCGATACCGATACTTTTCCGATCCGATACTGTTCAGGTATGTGAATCTGTATAATGAAATTTTTGTGCTGAGACTATAAAGTTATGTGTATTTTGGAATGTTTTCTATACTATAAAGACTATACTGTTAAAGTTTGTGAGTTTCCTGTTGTAAGGCTCAAGAGTGTCTTCATTGGTTTTAACTCACACAATGTTAAGACGGCAGTCACAGAATATGATGGAACACAAGTGCTCTTTGAAGCTGGATCGGAAATATCGGCAGGTTGGATCCGATATCCGATACTTAAATTATGCTGGTATCGGATACCGATACCGATACTGGATCGGATCTGCCCCATCCCTAATACATACTGTATACTTTTATATTCATTTATATATATACCCATCTACATATCTACAGATATATATATACAGTAGTATACATACATATACTTTTATATTCATTTATATACCCATCTACATATCTGCATATATATATATATATACATCCCTGCATCCATTTGTGTGTGGTTGTGAGCATGCATAAGTGTATAAGGTTCCTCCAATAGAACATTTAGTAGCGACTGTGAAGCATCAGAGATCCGTCCCCCCAAAGCCCGAGGCAGACGAAGGAGCGATCAAAGCCCAAGACCCCAGGAAGGACCCCGAGCCCAGAGTCCCCAGGACTGCCCGAACAGGACGAGCCACTAGCCCACTCCCCAGATCCTACCAAGGGGAAGAACTGGACGAACCCCTACCAGCGACCACATACAATGACCCCCCGGTGTCGCCCGCGACAAATTCACAGGCCCCCGCCGGAGCCCGCTGCGCCGACGTAGCCCCAGGGCCGGTCACCGAGGCTCGGGCACCGGGGACGCCCACCCCTCGGGCCCAGACCCGACCGGACCAGAGGGCACGAGCCCCACCAGGCAGCCACCAGGCCGAGCCGACAAACGCCCAAGCGCCCAACCCCAGATAGTGAGGGCCCCAAGCACGCCCGCAGGCAAGGGAACACCTACCAGGGGGGGCCACGTGGCAGGAGCGCGACACTAAGTAGCCTCGGAAGTATCAGAGAGGGGGCAGTCCAAAACCCAGCCTGACACTTAAACATTCATACACAGATATACTCATTCAGACCCACCCTCATCCTCACCCTCAGTCACACAAAGACAAACAATAACGACATGTTCCATTCATAATCCCGATGCACACTCTATACCCCCTAGGTCCAAGACATGTACCTGCTCCCTGCGTGGGGCAGCCCACATCCAAACCCAGGAGGTAGGCCCATTCATTCTGGGGTGGAGAGTAGCAGATATCCAAGATCCGGCCCATCCCGCGCCCTGCCGACAGGACAGGACACCCGAGTCCAAGCAGCCCCAGGGGGAGCGCACTGCCAGCCCCGCCCACGGCGAACCCGCAGGCCCCGAACCCCCCCACACCCCAGCACAACCCCTGACAGCCCATCCCCAGAATGTCCGCCAGGCAACCAGGGGGGGGTAAGAGAAAAATAAATAAATAATATATATATATAAATAAATACATAAATAAATAAAATCGAAATTAACAAATCAAGACCCCGACACACACACCCCCGTCCCCAAATGTACTGTTGGTGAGTGTTGTTCTAAAGTGTAATTAAAAGGGAAAGAGAGGGAGCAAAGACTGGCGGGGTTCTCTACGGATTATCCATTAGTAACCCAGCACTACCGGCAGACACAGCGTTAGCGTCTATAGGTAGTCAACAGATTTAATGAAAAGTAACTAAAATACATAAAAATAACGACTCACCGTCGCGTGGTCGACACAAAACCCTCAATAAAATCATCCGGCCACGTTAATTTGGCTTGAAACAGCGGGGTTCTCTACGGATTTATGAAGACACCGAGCGCAGCCAGCTAGCCACAGAAGCCCCTGAGTTCAACTCTGACCCGGAAGATGTAAAGATGGAATAGTCCATTTTTAGTAGGGGGATAAAGAAATCGACCGTTTTTTTTATTGCGTATTTAATGAACGTTTTCATCGTAACTATAATTATTTTTATGTTAAATGTATATTAACAAGCAGGATCAATGTTAGTTATGTAGGTGACTGCACGGGGCGAGGCGGGGCCGGGGCCACTGCTGAAATGGGACCCCCAGGCATTTACCTACATGGTCTGTTCTCAGCTCTGCCCCCCTTCCCCTCACACCCTTCCTCCTTTCTGCTGTTTACGGTGGGGAAAAAGGTAAAAACAAGCAGCATAAGAGCTTGTAAATAAGTTTATTGGTTTTTACTGATAGATAATTAGTTATTAGCGGTACTGCATTTTAAATAAAAATAGCACAAATCCGCTTATGAATTATAAAAGTTAGTCAATTCACAAAAACGCTGACAAAAAGTTTAGGTCCACTGTAAGCGGATTAGCGCTTTAGCGCTCCCTAGCGGTCTGGCGCCCACCACTGAGTGTAATGGTGTTAATTTAGTTTATTTATTTTATTTATAACTCTGTTAGGATAGGCTAAGTGCTTGGTGACCGTACAGTACTGTACATGTATTCATTTATAAAACAATGCATTCGTAAGTCCGGGTTGCCGTAGGTCGGGAGTGCCGTAAGTCGAGGGGTCCCTGTAATTAACATATCACATGAACCACTGAGGGCAGCACGGTGATGCAACTGGTAGAGCTGCTTTCTCTCAGCGAGCAGATCCCGGGTTCAAATCTTGGTCCGGGAGACCTTTCTGGGTGGAGTTTACATGTTCTCTCAGTGCATGTGTGGGTTTTCTCCGGGTACTCCGGTTTCCTTCTGTTACGGATTCAACCTTACTTTCCACTCGAGTTGGTTTTTTGTTTCTCTTTGGATCGAATGCTGGAGTGAAAGACACGACAGAGAGGTACTTGAAATTCCAAACCCACTTTAATTATGATTATTGATTAAAGTACAATGAACACAGAGTCATGTGAGATCATTAAATGTGCATTTAATGCAGACACCGCATATGACCTGATTAGTTGTTCTTCCCCATGGGCTTGCTTCTGCGTTGTCTGACGTGGAGGAGGAAACTCATGTTTTATACTCTTCTCTGGGCGTTGCTTGCTCTCAAATAATAATAGAAGTTCTGTTCTATACTCCTGTAGGGTGTTTTTCTTGCTCTCAACCAATGAGAGAAGTTTGCTTTGTTCTCTTGTAGGGTGTTTCACCCCCCTTTAACTGCCAGAAGGCTTCTGTCTTGTGAACAGGAAATACCATTGCTGGTTTCAGCTTACAGACTTGCGTTTTGAGAGTGAAGGATAATATTCATTCATTCATCCAACCTTTATTTATACAGGCTAGCCTCAGCACAGTTCTATATGTTACACAGTTCTATTTTTAATCTGATTGAAACTAATACACAACTATTATATAATTAATACACAAGTGCTTTATAATCAAGGTATTAACTGTTTTACAAATGTTTATGCAATCATGTCTTATGTGCCTTAAAGTAGCTTACACATCATTATAAATCTACACACTTTTAGATTCAACAAATTGAGCAGGTTCAGGAATGGATGCACTTTCAGCTTCCTATGGTCTCCACAGGCCTTAGAGGGGGAAGGGCACAACACATACTTTCTGACTGAGCAACCATAAGAAAGGGACTTTGAGTACTTTTCCACAGCCATATATCTACAAAGTCGTAAAACTGACAGACAGAGAGGCACCAGGTCTCCTCCCTTGCCCTAAGCCTGCAGGACAGACACAAACTGCATCATTTTAAAACCTCTTCAAGATGAAAAACACGAAGACAAAAATATGTTTTATTTCACAACAAACCCCCTTTGGACCTCAATTCCTGAGGTCCATCCCAAAAGAAATAAAATCACACACCTAATAACGCAACTAAATGCACATATACACAATATTCAATCAGTTTTTTCAAAATCCTCTAAGTTATAATTTTTTAACAGAAGCAGTTGGCGCATCACTTCGGGATCCCTAACGATAATAATAGTAAGCGCTTTAGGATATTGCAGAATTATGAACCTTAAGTTTCCCAAATTCCTCCTCCAGCAGCAAGGCAGTTGTCTCCCTTGAACACACAAAAATAGAGAAAGAACACAAGATTTATATCATCATTAAAGAAACATTAATACATTTTTTGAATGTACCACACATACTCAGGGGCATTCCCCTGGAACAGCTACTTAGGGCAGACCCTCGGACAGTTACTCAGGGCAGACCCCTGGCATTGCTCGGGGAGGTCCTCCTATGTCCCCAAGTTTTCTTCATGTTATGTGAAACTCTAATATGTAATGTTTTTATCTCTCTAGATGTCTGTACTATGTGTGGATGTTCCAGTACCGAGTGGCCCCATAAAACAGAGTCCTTCTGGGCCCCGCACGCAACTATACTCGGCTACTTTGGGTCTATCAAGGCATGAGAGTTCGAATGCGACCTCTTCTTGTCGTTCAGCCCAATCCTTTAGCTCCTTCCTGGTTCACGGGCTGGAGCACACTGAACTATGTGGATCCCCTGGCATTGACACGCACTACCTGTAATGTGCGTTTCGCGACCCCCCACGGGTCCGTACTGACCAGGGCTGTCTGGTCTTGCCTCCCATTGACTCCGTTGAGAAAACCTAAACCACAAACTTTCGACTTGTTAGACTACAACAGGGCCTTCTCGGTTTAACCCAATTCACTCATCTGAGAGAAGGCCCAAACGTGGGTGAATCCATCCATCCATCCATCCATCTTCTTCCGCTTATCCGGGGTCGGGTCGCGGGGGTAGCAGCCTAAGTAGGGAGGCCCAGACTTCCCTCTCCCCAGCCACTTGGAGCAGCTCCTCTGGGGGAATCCCAAGGCGTTCCCAGGCCAGCCGAGAAACATAGTCCCTCCAGCGCGTCCTGGGTCTTCCTCTGGGTCTCCTCCCGGTGGGACATGCCCGGAACACCTCACCAGGGAGGCGTCCAGGAGGCATCCTAACCAGATGCCCGAGCCACCTCAACTGGCTCCTCTCGATGTGGAGAAGCAGCGGCTCTACTCCGAGTCCCTCCCGGATGACTGAGCTTCTCACCCTATCTCTAAGGGAGAGTCCAGCCACCCTGCGGAGAAAACTCATTTCAGCCGCTTGTATCCGAGATCTTGTTCTTTCGGTCATAACCCAAAGCTCATGACCATAGATGAGGGTGGGAACGTAGATCGATCGGTAAATTGAGAGCTTTGCCTTTTGACTCAGCTCTCTCTTCACCACGACAGACCGGTACAGCGCCCGCTTCACTGCGGACGCTGCACCTATCCGCCTATCGATCTCACGCTCCAGTTTTCCCTCATTCGTGAACAAGATCCCGAGATACTTAAACTCCTCCACTTGGGGCAGGACCTCCTCCCCGACCCGGAGAGGGCATGCTACCCTTTTCCGGCTCAAGACCATGGCCTCGGATTTGGAGGAACTGATCCTCATCCCGGCCGCATCACACTCGGCTGCAAACTGCTCCAGTGAAAGTTGTAAATCACGAACTGATGAATGGGTGAATCCATGTGAGTTAAATCACTCTCTACTGTCTATCCATAAACCCACTCACAATGGTGCTAACAAGTCAGATTCTAAAACGTAAGCCAATTTCTCCAATGTTATATTAAAATTTGTACCCAGAAATGTGCAATAAAACAAAAATAGAGTTCCATCCTTACCCCCTCAGCTGGAGCATTTCCAGGAACCACCTATAATAAGCAGAAACATGTCCACAGCAAACAACCCCAAATAAATTATAAATCAGTAGTATAAAGAATGAATCATGCATGTTAGTTGGGTTTGGGAGAGACTTAATCTTCATTAGGGTTAATTATGAGGCGGTTCATACTTACAAAAATACTGTACCTTTTTATTCAGCTTATAGCAGAAATTACACACATAAAAGTAACATAGCATGCGGCGGCAGAGCATAATTCACAAAACATTGTACACCTGTGGTTCTATACACCTTCTTCCTGAGTCAATAAGTCACATGTCGTCTAGTCAAGTCAATTGCTATAAATCTACAGAACCATCATATTTCTAAACACCCTCTGATCAGGTCCACTTCAGGTTTGAGTGGTTTGAGCCTACAGGCCAGGAAACATTTCCAAGGGGCGTCCCCCATCCTAAAGATCTGCTTCACACATAGTTCACAGAGGAAAAAAAAGTGTTGTTAATTGCTCATATAAACCTTTAACATTGTTGTTAATTGCTCATATAAACTTTTAACATTGTTGTTAATTGCTCATATAAACTTTTAAGACGCCTCATGCTATATGAGTGACGATTTTGTTCATTCCAAATCTAAAACCTCTGTATAACTAATGAACTAACCCTTTCCTAAGTTGTCTTCCTATTTAGGAATATGCTTGCACCAATACTCCTTCCTCCATGACATGATTAAAGAAAATAAAATGTTCAAGACCGATGCCGCCTCAATATCGACGCAAGTGGATTTTGTTTATAATGCCAATTTATCAGTTATCCTTATTATGCTTTGTATACTAAAATGTATTTACCATCTATTAGTTAATTAGTTATTTCTAGGAACATTTTTCAACCTAGTTGTTTTTAGGAAACATTTACTATCTAATTATTTTTAGGGACCAATTTCAGCCTCTCTATTTTTAGGAACATTTGTCCACCTTTTCCCCCTTATGAAACAAAACTCTACCTTGTTTCAATTCTGTAGTCTGCACGCCAAAGTTATTTGGTTGTTAAATTGGAAATTGTGTCTAATTTTACCATCCTTTAACCTGAACACTAGTGTCAGGATCCCAGAAAAAATGTTTCCTAAACCTCAGCCTATTGCCACCACTAATTTGGTTTTCACAACCATATAGCTAACTGTAATCTACGATATCATCTCATTTTCTTTAAAATTATAATCATTTACCAAAATGTACCCCTTGTGACACATCAGATTCCCAACATGCACTCCGCCAAGGATAACTGCTGCCCTCTCTTCAGTTCTATAAAACATTGTATGAAGCTTCACCACAGAGTTACAGGAACCAGAAGAAGCAAGTCGTCAGATCCACCTGAGTACAGTATAACTGAGAATCATGAGGCCCGCGCTATCAGGCCCTAAATATGCATATGTGTTTCATTAAAAAATTTATCATAGCAACTGTAGTTTTGATCCCGGATACTAAGATCAATGACAGAACCTCACAGATCGATATGGGGTGCGGCTTTTGCTGGTATGGGTGACTTCAGGACAATTTGTTCTCTTGTCTGTTTGGAGAACGTGTTCAGCCTTCTTTTGTTCTAGCTCCCAGTGAGACGTTCACTGGGTTCTGATTCTTGTCAGGATCCCCCAAATCTGGACCGTATATTCTGGCCATTTGTGTCTGATGACCATGTTTTGATAGTTCTTTAACAAATTCTTTGTCTCTGCTCGGCTGAAAGTTTCTGTGGACAGTCTTTTGTTCTTTGATGACAGTCCAGTTCACTGCCCTCCTTTTGGTGCCTTTATTGTTTTCAGTCGTTCTTTGCGTAAGCCCCTCGAAAGTTCTTTGAGCAGGGTTGCATATGAGTCCAGCCATGTTGTTGTTGTTCTCAGTGAAGTCACCATGAGCCAGTTCTGGACACACCTTCATATTAATTCTGATCCGATCTGATCAATAACCATAGTAGCTAAGATTCAAAAGTCAGATGCTGCATGTGTTTTGACAGAGGCCTATCTTAATGCATGTTTTACCATTATGTGTTCTGTAAGGATGAGGTGGGATTCATAAGACTCACTCTTGCCGTTCCACCAACACTGTCCAATGAGGCTATTTAAAAAAAATCAAAAAATTAAAAAAAATCATTAACAGACCAGGATCAAATTAATTTTCTGTTAACAAGCTTTATTATGGATCCTTTGACAGAGGCATATTTTAATCTGATCTGCACAACAGATCCAAAACATTAGTTTACCTCAAAGTGAAATAATCAATTTACCCTGAAACCAAAAAATACTGTAGCCTACTTTTATTTCAGAAAATATAATATACTGTTTTCTAAGACCCCCTTGCTAGTATACAGTCTATGATAATTAGCCCATTCCTTGAGCCATCTAAGATCTGCCCTCTTGTTGGATTTATTTATGTATAGTGTATATTTTCATGTTTAAACAACACCGCGGGATGCCCTCCTAAATTGTCAATTTGAAATTGTTAAGCTCAGTGGCTCATTTATTTAAAGTAAAAATATGGGCTCGTTCATTTTGGCCTGTTGTTCCAGGTATATAACTATTAGTCGATTTTTAAAGTCCAATTCTCCACTTATTATAAATTGAGATTCAATTTATGTCCTCAATAGATTAAAATTAAAGGTGTATTTATTTAAGACCTGTCTGTGAGGGCTACTCCCTCTTTAGCACTTTGAGATTTTCATTAATGAAAAGTGCGTTATAAATTGAATTCATTATTATTATTATTATTATTATTTATTATTCTTCAAACCCCAATCTGTCCTCTTATTGCTTTTAATGTCCATAATTCATACAAGCCAATATCAAACTTAAGTTTCATTGTGCTACGTGTTAATACCTCCTAAGTGTGCATAGTTAATTAACTGTTTGTGTTGTACACGTTTCAGGGGAGAGAGGTTGTCAGCCCCTCCTATTCTCTTTTTTATTCATCTGACTCCAAACAGTTATTAAAATCTGTACCTGCATCCTTTTACTTTTATTAAATGTTTCAGAACGAATAACCCAACTGGATGACTAAATTAAATTACAAATAAAAGTGACTCCGACCTGTTTTTGTTTTTTCTATAAATTATTACGCTCCTGTCTGCAGTACCTTTTTTCGTCCATTAGGGGTCTCCATTATACTCAGGCTCAGTGTTGCCAGTTGTACGATAATTTCGCCCTCTGTACGATGTACGATCAATAATCCCGAAAAAGGCCAAAAATACAATAATTTGGCCATTCTGTGAACGTGTAGTTGTGATCGGTTTCCATCAGCCTGTCACAACTGTCTGTCAGAGTTTTTTGTGAACCCTGAAGGCGTCTTGAAATTCCAACTAATCGTGCTTTTCTAAATGTGACAGAAGATTTTCTGTAGAGCTCATTAGTTGCCACCAGACAATAATGCGTATTAATGTCTATGGTTCCCCCCAGTACTGACGCCACAAAGCTGTGAGTGCCTGTTAGACGCTACAGTATTCGACAATAGAGTGACTATAGAGCATACTTGTTATTTTGTTTATAATGGGTGTATGATAATCCTACATTTCTCACCTGGCAACCCTGCTCAGGCTGTACAGGAAACGACTGTGTCTTTTGCGTCCCCATAGTTGCCAAGTCCGTTTATTTCAAGCGGCATTGGGCTTGTTTTTCCCTGGAGTCGCTTTCAAATTTGATCAGCCGCTTGTGGCGGGTTTTTATTTTGCTTCTCGCGGACATTGAGTCGCTTATTTGTGCTTGTTTTGAAGGAGCTGATCGCTTCTTTCGGTCTAGAGATCTGGCAACCCTACCTTCCGGTCAACGCTCACAAGACGTGTACATTCACTGGAACTATTCACAAAAGTACGTCTTCCAAATTGGTAATCCACTTTCTCTGCTTCTTATATTGGGAAATACAAGTATGATGCGTTCGGTTCTACATCCTCACGGCCTATACACAAATTATAAGGACGACGACGTCTCGTGAACCACGTCGAACCTAATGGCTCGTTAGCTTTGCTGTTAGCCGCTAAGTTCGTCTACAAAAACTAAATTTGGATTATTTAAAGTCGATATCGTTTCTCTACACGACGTCACTCTGTATGCTTTGTTAAGCGAATCCGATGTGAGCTGTCTACCGTTACAAAGTTATAAAATTTCCGCTGTTGGACAGCCTATGCTATGTTAACGGGAGGTCCCATTGCAATTTCCAAATTTCCCGTTTGTTTAAGTGTTATAGCCTAAAATTATTGAGATAGAATGTCATAATCCTTTTTGATCAATCCTTCCAACCGTGAAGGTTCATTCGGCGCTAATCAATTTGTCTCGAACTGTCCGCAAATATTTGTTAAGCGAATCCGATGTGAGCTGTCTACCGTTACAAAGTTATAAAATTTCCGCTGTTGGACAGCCTATGCTATGCTAACGGGAGGTCCCACTGCAATTTCCAAATTTCCCGTTTGTTTAAGTGTTATAGCCTAAAATTATTGAGATAGAATGTCATAATCCTTTTTGATCAATCCTTCCAACCGTGAAGGTTCATTCGGCGCTAATCAATTTGTCTCGAACTGTCCGCAAATATTTTATTTGTTTATTCAAAAAACTGTACACGTCCTGAGGCCTTCTAGCCTGGTTAAAACTAGACCCCCGTTCAGAGCTGAAGTTCTATTTTTCATTTCACCCACATTCACGCTGTAGAAAATTATTTAATCCTGTTATAATGGAGAAGTGTAAACTGTTTTAATGTAATGTTTATTCTGTGTTTCAGGAAACCAGCACCAACTACTGAGGAGGTGAAGAGGCTACGTTTGTTTCTAACCTCAGCGCCTCAATGTCTGCATTATCTGCTGCGTACAGTATAGCTGTCGGTACAGTGGTGATTATTTAATCCTCGGATAGCTTGTAAAAAGTTTTTAAAAAATCCATAAATATGTCATACAGGCTGAAAAATACAGTAGTTATTATTTTCCTCCTTTTTTGAGATATGTATGGGAACAATTAAATAAATAACAAGTAGGACAGTGATTTTATTGAAGCAAGAAGAAAATATTGTGATGATATCAAGGTATTTTACTTAATAATTTCTGTATATAGCCTGTTTCAGCTTTTTCAGCTAATTCTACATTTTTTAATCCAACTTTTTCAGCCTAATTTAGCAAGACCATGCTCTTGTTTAGCTATTTTTCAGCTGGTTTTAGCCAATTAAAGCTTTTTCAGATGATTTCCACTTTATTATGCTTATTCTCTCCTCATTTCAGATTTTTTTTTAAATTCCTGATTGTTTCAGATATTTTGGATTATGCTTCTTTGGGCTTATTTCTGCTAGTTTCAGATTTCAGATTGCTTCTCATAAACATTAAATATACCATACTCACCAGCTGTAGTTTTTGCTTCTCCAACCTGTCTTTCTCTTTCCGGATTTTAAGTATTTGTTCCCACATTAGGTTTATAGTGCTATTTAGTTCTGAGTGCTGATCTAGTTCTTTTAACCTTTTTTTTTAAGTAGTTTTTCTTGTTTTTTGTCCTGAACTGACAAAGACATTGCATTTTTTATGATTTTAATCTGCTCGGTCAATGTTTTAAGCAATGTTTTCTCAAGTTTTTTGCTGAAACTCTCCTCCATGTCACACACACACCAAGCCTATTAATCTTTATTGATACTGGAACAACCAGTGAGACCACAGTTATTCCCCAAAAGGAATGTCCTTTAGCAATCTGAACGTTCCTCAGGGGCAAGCCAGATTACCAGGATTCTTTTACTGCGAATTCTCACACAGGAACTTTTTCTTGTAATTCATTCACGCAGTTGGCCTTATAGTTTTTGACAAAAGACAAACATCAAACATGAAAGACAATGGACAGGCCAACTTTTGCACTTCATTCACGCGAGACTCTGACACCATGAAAAGAACCTTCAACAATGGAAGAAAATTACCTTTTGAATTTTAATAAAATTTGTGGAAGTCTATGTTCACTCCTTTATCATATTATTTTATCCTTTATTTTGTTCTTTATTTTAAAATTATCTCTTACTTATTTTATTTGTTTGTGGGTTTGATTTTTCAATACCTTTATTCCTAGTGTATTATAACGTATTTTACGCATGGTAATATACAATACACCACCTCACCAGATTCCGCCTCTACTTATCATGAATCAAATTATAAGTAGATTTAATTGACACTGTTTTATAGTTAGCCACAAAACAAAACGAGACGAAAGTAAACTCAGTCTAGGGTTACAGGAGTGACGGCGAATAT
Source organism: Garcialebias charrua (assembly GCA_038048925.1). NCBI lineage: Eukaryota > Metazoa > Chordata > Actinopteri > Cyprinodontiformes > Rivulidae > Garcialebias > Garcialebias charrua. The sequence continues at coordinate 10,516 of JBBPBX010019968.1, read as the reverse complement.
TTATTCTAAAACCCGACTCCCCCTCAACCAGATGGACCCGTCGGACCACTGGGGACGCGACCACTGCGTGTTTTACTCTGGAATCTGGAGTCTTGGCTAGAAACTTATACATCTACTTTTAATTTTAACGTTCCTTTTTTCACACGTATTAACCCTGGAGTCCAAACACACTGAGTAAAATTTGCCTATAAATGTCCAATTTCAGATTTTTTGTTGAAACAGGCAATCTGCTTACCTCTTATTGTTGTGTAGACCGGTCTGTTTTCAGCATGTTGGACTCTCTTCCACCCCCTTTCTCGTCCTTGTAGAAACATCTCGGTAGGACCTCCAATTTGTTACGGATTCAACCTTACTTTCCGCTCGAGTTGGTTTTTTGTTTCTCTTTGGATCGAATGCTGGAGTGAAAGACACAACAGAGAGGTACTTGAAATTCCAAACCCACTTTAATTATGATTATTGATTAAAGTACAATGAACACAGAGTCATGTGAGATCATTAAATGCGCATTTAATCGAGACACCGCATACGACCTGATTAGTTGTTCTTCCCCATGGGCTTGCTTCTGCGTTGTCTGAGGTGGAGGAGGAAACATGTTTTATACTCTTCTCTGGGCATTGCTTGCTCTCAAATAATAATAGAAGTTCTGTTCTATACTCCTGTAGGGTGTTTCCTGCTCTCAACCAATGAGAGAAGTTTGCTTTGTTCTCTTGTAGGGTGTTTCACCCCCTTTAACTGCCAGAAGGCTTCTGTCTTGTGAACAGGAAATACCATTGCTGGTTTCAGCTTACAGACTTGCGTTTTGAGAGTGAAGGATAATATTAATTCATTCATCCAACCTTTATTTATACAGGCTAGCCTCAGCACCGTTCTATATGTTACACAGTTCTATTTTTAATCTGATTGAAACTAATACACAACTATTATATAATTAATACACAAGTGCTTTATAATCAAGGTATTAAAGCTCCACTGACATCATCTTTTAACTTTCCATAAAATGGCACAACATATATATATATTATTAAGATTGACCTCTGATCGTTTTTGCTAAAACAATGTGAAATGAATGAAAATTCCTCTCAAAAACAGTTTAAAATTAGCGCCTTTTTTTTCACACGATAAATACGGGGTTTCCCCGTCGCGCGCTTATGACGTCACTTCAAGACTCGCGTCAAATGCGCACCTTGTTTACAATGGACAAGATAACGCGACCCGTCCAATTTAGCCATCTAAAACTTTATATTTTAGCGGTTTGACTCCAGAGAAGCCAAAGTTATTTCCAGTAAACAGCAGGTTATAATTTTTTTTCAGCTCCTGCTGGTTTTTGGAGACTTTTCACTTCAGGAAGTGAGCAGCTCTGTGAGGTCTTACACAGCAGCTGATATGAGAGTCAGAAGGAATTCTACATGTAAATAGTTTTCACACCACTGAAATGGTAATATATTAGTTAATGTTTCTAATAATTATTCAACATTAATTTATAGTTTAAAAAATTAGTCCCTTTTAAATTATCTGTTAAATATATTATTCTTTTACTTTATTTTGTTTGTGTTTTCAGGTTTCCAGGTCTCCAGTCCATCACCTGAGGCTCTTCCTGAACCACTAGTACAACCCAGACTTTCACATCACAGCAGGTAAGATTGCATCAACAAAAAGAATAGTACTCAACAATATTCTTTGATGTAAATCTGTTGATTTTCTGTGGTTCTGATGAGGGAAGTGACAAAGTGGATGCAGCATTCAGCCCATAATGGACCCAGATGTCCCCTGCGTCCAGACCTACAACACCTGGACATCCAGGAGCGTGCACGAGGAGGTGGAGTCTGAAGACATTAGTTTGACCCATTGTCTTAATATACAGTATACTGCATATGATATATACTGTGTGTGTCTGTGTGTTTTATCATCAATCCACAGAAATGTCTTCACCTGAAGAGTGTACCCAGGTGGAGGAGAACAAACCTTTATATTGTTAAAGAACAGATGGAGACATCTTCAGGATCTGTAGAACATCAGGACTGATGCTGCAGAAAGCTACGTTTGTGCATCAAGACATCAAAATATGCAGAAATACTACAACTGGACAGAGCATGGAGATGAAAATGAATCAATGAATTTAATATTTTTTCTGACTGTTCAAATGAACATATTGTTTGAAAAAAAAAGGATAACAATGAACCAAGTGTTTCTGTAGTTATGTGTAAATAAAGTTACAGTAGTACACTATATTATCTGTTAGTGTTGAGTTATTCTTTGTGAGAATATTTGTGTATCTGTTTTAATTTCATTCGTTCATCTACAACTCACAGCTCATACTTTAGTAAAAACAAAATTGGTGAATGTTGAAAAAAACATTTTATTAAAATAAAACCATCCCATATTATCAAATAAATGAAAACCTCTGGGGAAACATTAATATGAACAGATTATCAAAAAAAATTGAGTTTAAAAAATATCAGCAAGTGGTGTTTGACTTCATCAGCTCTGTAAAAATGACTCCAACACCTCCTCGTCCACCCTCCTGTCCAGGTGTTGTAGGTCTGGACGCAGGGGACATCTGTCTAGTTTCTCCTCATCTTGCTGCTTGTACACTTCTTCAGACTCCAACACCTCCTCGTGCACGCTCCTGGATGTCCAGGTGTTGTAGGTCTGGACGCAGAGGACATCTGGGTCCATTATGGGCTGAATGCTGCATCCACTTTGTCACTTCCCTCATCAGAACCACAGAAAATCAACAGATTTACATCAAAGAATATTGTTGAGTACTATTCTTTTTGTTGATGCAATCTTACCTGCTGTGATGTGAAAGTCTGGGTTGTACTAGTGGTTCAGGAAGAGCCTCAGGTGATGGACTGGAGACCTGGAAACCTGAAAACACAAACAAAATAAAGTAAAAGAATAATATATTTAACAGATAATTTAAAAGGGACTAATTTTTTAAACTATAAATTAATGTTGAATAATTATTAGAAACATTAACTAATATATTACCATTTCAGTGGTGTGAAAACTATTTACATGTAGAATTCCTTCTGACTCTCATATCAGCTGCTGTGTAAGACCTCACAGAGCTGCTCACTTCCTGAAGTGAAAAGTCTCCAAAAACCAGCAGGAGCTGAAAAAAAATTATAACCTGCTGTTTACTGGAAATAACTTTGGCTTCTCTGGAGTCAAACCGCTAAAATATAAAGTTTTAGATGGCTAAATTGGACGGGTCGCGTTATCTTGTCCATTGTAAACAAGGTGCGCATTTGACGCGAGTCTTGAAGTGACGTCATAAGCGCGCGACGGGGAAACCCCGTATTTATCGTGTGAAAAAAAAGGCGCTAATTTTAAACTGTTTTTGAGAGGAATTTTCATTCATTTCACATTGTTTTAGCAAAAACGATCAGAGGTCAATCTTAATATATATATATATGTTGTGCCATTTTATGGAAAGTTAAAAGATGATGTCAGTGGAGCTTTAACTGTTTTACAAATGTTTATGCAATCATGTCTTATGTGCCTTAAAGTAGCTTACACATCATTATAAATCTACACACTTTTAGATTCAACAAATTGAGCGGGTTCAGAAATGGATGCACTTTCAGCTTCCTATGATCTCCACAGGCCTTAGAGGGGGAAGGGCACGACACATACTTTCTGACTGAGCAACCATAAGAAAGGGACTTTGAGTACTTTTCCACAGCCATATATCTACAAAGTCGTAAAACTGACAGACAGAGAGGCACCAGGTCTCCTCCCTTGCCCTAAGCCTGCAGGACAGACACAAACTGCATCATTTCAAAACCCCTACAAGATAAAAAAACACGAAGACAAAAATATGTTTTATTTCACAACACTTCCACAGACCAAAAACATGCATGTTAGGCTGACTGGTAACTCTAAATTGTCCCTAGGTGTGAGTGAAAGAGTGAATGGTTGTTTGTCTCGTTTGTCTCTATGTGGCCCTGTGATGGACTTGTGACCTGTCCAGGGTGTACCCCACCCCTCGCACAGTGATTGCTGGATATGGGCACCGGCGACCCCCATGACACAAAAATGGAAGAAGTGGGTAAAAGATAATGGATGGATGGATAGATGGATGAACCACTGAACAAATTTTGATTAAACCAATAATGCATGGACATCAGATTAAGGTCAAAGTCAACATAAATCAACATGGCAGATGACAGCTACAGTAGCTAACTTCGGAAAAACAAAAATGTCTACAGCTCACTCAGCTTTATAGATATTGAGCTAAAATTTGATGTGGTAGGTGTTAAAAGTCATTCACAACACATATTGTCACATATTGTCCTTGGGTGTCATGAAAGGCGCTTTTAAATAAAATGATTATTATTATTATTATTATTGGGGGCTGCCAAATGCATTGTAAATGCATTAAGCAGCAACCTATTGTTCTCCACCCAATAAGGGTTTCTTTATTTTTTATTGGGGGCTGCCAATGCATTGTAAATGCTTGGAAGCAACCTATTGTTATCCACCCAATAAGGGTTTCTTTATTTATTTATTGGGGGCTGCCAATGCATTGTAAATGCTTGGAAGCAACCTATTGTTATCCTACCAATAAGGGTTTCTTTATTATTGGGGGCTGCCATTGCATGTAAATGCATGGAAGCCACCTATTGTTATTGTGCTCGAACGTGTGTCTACTTTTCGTCGAGCGTTAATGCGGCCCGAACCACAATGTCTACCCCCACAAAAGTTATATCAAAACGACGGGCTCAGCCCCCTGATGTGTGCTATTACTTTTATTGACATTTCGAGTTACCGTGGCAACGTAATTTGCGAACAAAGACGTAATGAATCTCCAAATCCAGGAACTAGTTGGTTACTGCCCACTTATTATTCTACACCAGAAAAAGTTATCTTTTTCAACTTTAATACGGACCGAACCACAAAGTGAACCCCCACAAAATTTATATCAAAACGACCGGCCCGACTCAGAGATGTGTGCTATTACTTTTATAAGCAATCGGAGTTACCATGGCGATGTATTTTGCTAACAAAAATCCAAAATTTCCCATAGGAAATGAATGGGAGTTAACTTTTCAAAGAAACTGAGTAACATAGGTCACCATTTTGGTTCAACATACAAGGCAGTAATGCATGTAATGTAGCCATGTTGGTTCTACAATTAAAGTAGGTGAGGCGGCCATTTTGAATCAAACAAGCTCATTAGGTGAGACGGCACAAAGTTGCCATATTTCCCCATTGAAAATGAATGGGAGAACACTCCTCACATGATTTAGAATCTGATGAAAACATACTCACTGTTGGTACTGTTTGAAACTCATAGAAAGTATTTATCAAATGTATCTCTAGAACTGATTAACATTTGGAGCCATTTTGATTCAAGATGTCTGGCAACAGCCTGGCAGCCCCCGTCAAAGTTTCTCCGGAACTTTCTAGTTGGGGGCTGCCAAATGCATTGTAAATGCATTAAGCAGCAACCTATTGTTCTCCACCCAATAAGGGTTTCTTTATTTATTTATTTATTTATTATTCTTCCGTCTCCGTTAATGCGGCTCGTACCGTAACGTGCACCCCCACAAAAGTTATATCAAAACGACCGGCCCGACTCCGAGATGTGTGCTATTACTTTTCTAAGCAATCGGAGTTACCATCGCGAAATATTTTGCTAACAAAAATCGTAAATTTCCCATAGGAAATGAATGGGACTTAACTTTTCAGAGAAACTGAGTTACATAGGGCGCCATTTTGGTTCAATATACAAGGCAATATACAAGGCAGGTTCAATACACAAGCTAGTTAGGTGAGTCGGCCATTTTGAATAGAACTAGCTAATTAGGTGAGTCGGCCATTTTGAATCAACCAAGCTCATTAGGTGAGGCGGCCATTTTGAATCAGGGCGCCATCTTGGTTCAATATACAAGGCAATATACAAGGTAGGTTCAATACACAAGCTAATTAGATGAGGCGGCCATTTTGGATGAAATTAGATAATTAGTTGAGGTGGCCATTTTGAATCAACCAAGCTCATTAGGTGAGGCGGCCATTTTGAATCAAACTAGCTAGTTAGGTGAGTCGGCCATTTTGAATCAAACAAGATAATTAGGTGAGTCTGCCATTTTGAATCAAACTAGCTCATTAGGTGAGTCTGCCATTTTGAATCAAACTAGCTAATTAGTTGAGTCGGCCATTTTGAATCAATCTAGCTAATTAGGTGAGTCGGCCATTTTGAATCAAACTAGCTCATTAGGTGAGTCGGCCATTTTGAATCAAACTAGCTCATTAGGTGAGTCGGCCATTTTGAATCAAACTAGCTAATTAGGTGAGTCGGCCATTTTGAATCAAACTAGCTAATTAGGTGAGTCGGCCATTTTGAATCAAACTAGCTAATTAGGTGAGTCGGCCATTTTGAATCAAACTAGCTAATTAGGTGAGTCGGCCATTTTGAATCAAACTAGCTAATTAGGTGAGTCGGCCATTTTGAATCAAACTAGCTAATTAGGTGAGTCGGCCATTTTGAATCAAACTAGCTAATTAGGTGAGTCGGCCATTTTGAATCAAACTAGCTAATTAGGTGAGTCGGCCATTTTGAATCAAACTAGCTAATTAGGTGAGTCGGCCATTTTGAATCAAACTAGCTAATTAGGTGAGTCGGCCATTTTGAATCAAACTAGCTAATTAGGTGAGTCGGCCATTTTGAATCAAACTAGTTAATTAGGTGAGTCGGCCATTTTGAATCAAACCAGGTAATTAGGTGAGTCGGCCATTTTGAATCAAACCAGCTAATTATGTGAGTCGGCCATTTTGAATCAAACCAGCTAATTAGGTGAGTCGGCCATTTTGAATCAAACCAGCTAATTAGGTGAGTCGGCCATTTTGAATCAAACCAGCTAATTAGGTGAGTCGGCCATTTTGAATCAAACCAGCTAATTAGGTGAGTCGGCCATTTTGAATCAAACCAGCTAATTAGGTGAGTCGGCCATTTTGAATCAAACCAGCTAATTAGGTGAGTCGGCCATTTTGAATCAAACCAGCTAATTAGGTGAGTCGGCCATTTTGAATCAAACCAGGTAATTAGGTGAGTCGGCCATTTTGAATCAAACCAGCTAATTATGTGAGTCGGCCATTTTGAATCAAACCAGCTAATTAGGTGAGTCGGCCATTTTGAATCAAACCAGCTAATTAGGTGAGTCGGCCATTTTGAATCAAACCAGCTAATTAGGTGAGTCGGCCATTTTGAATCAAACCAGCTAATTAGGTGAGTCGGCCATTTTGAATCAAACCAGCTAATTAGGTGAGTCGGCCATTTTGAATCAAACCAGCTAATTAGGTGAGTCGGCCATTTTGAATCAAACCAGCTAATTAGGTGAGTCGGCCATTTTGAATCAAACCAGCTAATTAGGTGAGTCGGCCATTTTGAATCAAACCAGCTAATTAGGTGAGTCGGCCATTTTGAATCAAACCAGCTAATTAGGTGAGTCGGCCATTTTGAATCAAACCAACTAATTAGGTGAGTCGGCCATTTTGAATTAAACAAGCAAATTAGGTGAAGCGGCCATTTGAACAAGCAAATTAGGTGAAGCGGCCATTTTGATGGATATATGGAACTTATATTTGGCAAATGGGTAGCTGACAATGATCCCTAATAAATTTCAATTGAAAATCCAATTTCCAAGATGGCCGACAACGCAAAAAAGTCAAAATACTGTAAAATGGTCAATTTTAGTGATATTGAGCTGAAACTTGGTATGGTGATAGCTGACAATGTTTCCTATCATATTCCATATCAAAATCAAAAATCCAAGATGGCCGCCATAGCTACTTTCAAATGGCTATAACTCGGCCATCTTTATACATAGAAAGCTGAAATTTGGTGAGGTTGTAGCTAAAGACATTCTCTATCACGTACGGAAACCAAAAATGAAAATCCAAGATGGCCGCCATAGCTACATTCAAATGGCTTTAACTCAGCCATCTTTATACATAGAGAGCTGAAATTTGGTGAGGTTGTAGCTGAAGACATTCTGTATTACGTACCGAAACCAAAAATAAAAATCCAAGATGGCCGCCATAGCTAAAAGAGAAAGAATGCCATAACTCAGCCATCTTTATACATAGAGAGCTGAAATTTGGTGCGGTTGTAGCTAACGACATTCTTTATCACGTACAAAAAACGGAAATTAATATCAAAGATGGCCGCCTTAGCTAAAAAGAAAAAACACCATAATTAAGCCATTTTTAATGCTATTTAGTTGAAATTTGTGTAATCGTAGCTGAAAATGAATCTAAACACCTTTACTATCATTTCAAGAATTTAATTTAGCTCTGTGATGTGTGCTATTAACATTTGGAGCCATTTTGATTCAAGATGACTACGATAGCAAACTAGGCAAACACAAAATTTACTATAACTTGGTCTTTCTTTGACATATTGAGCTGAAATTAAGTATGTATGTAGCTGAGACTAAGTCATAATACACCTACTTTTTTGCAGATGACATTGTGATATTTGATGGGAACAGGTAGAACAGAACTTAGAGAGATGGAGGTATGCACTTGAACGAAGAGGAATGAACGTAAGCCATAGTAAGACAGAGTACATGAGTGTGAATGACAGGGAGGAGGTGGAACAGTGAGGTTGCAAGGATCAGAGGTCACAAAGGTGCAGGACTTCATCAACTTGGGGTCCACTGTTCAGGAAAATGGGAAGTGTGGGAAAGAAGTGAAGAAGAGAGTCCAGGCAGGATGGAGTGGATGGAAAAAAGTTTCAGGAGTAATTTGTGACAAAAAAGTGTCAGCACAAGTCAAGAAAAAGTTTACAAGATAGTGGTGAGACTAGCTATGTTATATGGTCTGAAGACAGAGGCATGTACAAAAAGACAAGAGAAAGAACTGGAAGTGTCAGAAATGAAGATGTTGAGGTTCTCCTTAGGACCGACAAGGATGGATAAGATCAGGAATGAGATCATCAAAGGTACAACACATGTTGAACAACTGGGAGACAAAGTTAGGGAGGCCAGACTGTGATGGTTTGGACATGTCCAGAGGAAGGACAGTGGGCGTATTGGTAGAAGGATGTTACAAATGCAGCTGTCAGAAAAAAGACAAACCAGTGGAGGTTTGGAAATGTCTTGGAGAGATGGCAGTGAGGTTTTTGACTCAAATATTTAATGGAATATTTGAGGGTGAGAAAATGCCTGAAGAATGGAGAAGAAGTGTGCTGGTTCCCATTTTTAAGAACAAGGGTGATGTACAGAGTTGTAGCAAATACAGGGGAATTAAGTTGATGAGCCATACAATGAAGATCTGGGAGAGAGTTGTGGAAGGAAGGCTTACATAAGAGGTGACTATCTGTGAGCAGCAGTATGGTTTCATGCCAGAAAGAGCACCACAGATGCCATCTTTGCTTTGAGGATGTTGATAGAGAAGTACAGAGAGGGTCAGAAAGAACTCCATTGTGTGTTTGTGGATTTAGAAAAAGCATATGACAGGGTGCCAAGAGAGGAGGTGTGGTATTGCATGAGGAAATCTGGAGTGGCAGAAAAGTATGTTAGACTGGTACAGGACATGTATGAGGACAGCAGGACAGTGGTGAGATGTGCTGTAGGAGTGACAGATAGCTTCAAGGTGGAGGTGGGATTGCATCAAGGATCGGCTCTGAGCCCCTTCTTGTTTGCTCTGGTGATGGACCGACTAACAGATGAGGTCAGGTAGGAATCCCCATGGACTATGATGTTTGCAGATGACATTGTGATATGTGGTGAGAACAGGGAACAGGTGGAAGAGAACTTGGAGAGGTGGAGGTATTCACTTGAAAGAAGAGGAATGAAAGTCAGCCATAGTAAGACAGAGTACATGTGTGTGAATGAGAGGGGGCCAGTGGAACAGTGAGGCTACAAGGAACAGAGGTCACAAAGGTGTAGGACTTCAAGTATTTGGGGTCCACTGTCCAGGAAAATGGGGACTGTGGTAAAGAGGTGAAGAAGAGAGTCCAGGCAGGATGGAGTGGATGGAGAAAAGTTTCAGGAGTGATTTGTGACAAAAAGGTGTCAGCAAAGGTCAAAGGAAAAGTTTACAAGACAGTGGTGAGACCAGCTATATTATATGGTCTGGAGACAGTGGCACTGACAAAAAGACAGGAGAAAGAACTGGAAGTAGCAGAAATGAAGATGCTGAGGTTCTCCTTAGGAGTGAAAAGGATGGATAAGTTCAGGAATGAGATCATCAGAGGTACAGCACATGTTGAACAACTGGGAGATAAAGTTAGGGAGGCCAGACTGAGATGGTTTGGACACGTCCAGAGGAGGGACAGTGGGTATATTGGTAGAAGGATGTTAGAAATGCAGCTGCCAGGAAAAAGACGAAGAGGGAGGCCAAAGAGGAGATGTATGGATGCAGTTAGAGTGGACATGAAGGTAGTTGGAGTGAGGACAGAGGATGCAGAGGACAGAGTGAGGTGGAGGAGGATGACTCACTGTGGTGACCCCTGAAAAGGGAAAAGCCGAAAGAAGAAGGAGATACAGGGAGTCACCGATTTACG